>JACXGM010005705.1:6360-34571 GCA_016801145.1 Umbra pygmaea
CATACTTCTCTTTCTTATATATTATATGTGTTCTCATAACCTATAATATACCTGTAGATCCGGCACTAACACTGTAGCATACTTCACTTTCTTATATATTATATGTGTTCTCATAACCTATAATATACCTGTAGATCCGGCACCAACACTGTAGAATGCTTCACTTTCTTATATATTATATGTGTTCTCATAACCTATAATATACCTGTAGATCCGGCACTAACAATTTAGCATACTTCACTTTCTTATATATTATATGTGTTCTCATAACCTATAATATACCTGTAGATCCGGCACTAACACTGTAGCATACTTCCCTTTCTTATACAGGTCCTTCTCAAGAAATTAGCATATTGTGATAAAGTTCATTATTTTCCATAATGTAATGATAAAAATTAAACTTTCATAAATTTTAGATTCATTGCACACCAACTGAAATATTTCAGGTCATTTATTGTTTTAATACTGATGATTTTGGCATACAGCTCATGAAAACCCCAAAATCCCATCTCAAAGAATTAGCGTGTTTCATCTGACCAATAAAAGAAGTGTTTGTAATACAAAAAAAAAAGAAAAAGTCAACCGTCACATAATTATGTTCAGTTATGCACTCAATACTTGGTCGGGAATCCTTTTGCAGAAATGACTGCTTCAATGCGGCGTGGCATGGAGGCAATCAGCCTGTGGCACTGCTGAGGTGTGATGGAGGCCCAGGATGCTTCGATAGCGGCCTTAAGCTCATCCAGAGTGTTGGGTCTTGCGTCTCTCATCTTCCTCTCTACAATATCCCACAGATTCTCTATGGGGTTCAGGTCAGGAGAGTTGGCAGGCCAATTGAGCACAGTAATACCATGGTCAGTAAACCATTTACCAGTGGTTTTGGCACTGTGAGCAGGTGCCAGGTCGTGCTGAAAAGTTAAATCTTCATCTCCATGAAGCTTTTCAGCAGATGGAAGCATGAAATGTTCCAAAATCTCCTGATAGCTAGCTGCATTGACCCTGCCCTTGATAAAACACAGTGGACCAACACCAGCAGCTGACATGGCACCCCAGACCATCACTGACTGTGGGTACTTGCCAGGCATTTTGTTAGTGTTAGTAGATCCGGCACTAACACTGTAGCATACTTCACTTTCTTATTGATTATATGTGTTCTCATAACCTATAATATACCTGTAGATCCGGCACTAACACTGTAGCATACTTCACTTTCTTATATATTATACAGTGCCTTGCGAAAGTATTCGGCCTCCTTGAACTTTTCGACCTTTTGCCACATTTCAGGCTTCAAACATAAAGATATAAAACTGTATTTTTTTGTGAAGAAGCAACAACAAGTAGGACACAATCACGAAGTGGAACAAAATTTATTGGATATTTCAAACTTTTTTAACAAATAAAAAACTAAAAGGGGGCGAGCAAAATTATTCAGCCCCTTTACTTTTAGTGCAGCAAACTCTCTCCAGAAGTTCAGTGAGGATCTCTGAATGATCCAATGTTGACCTAAATGACTAACAATGATAAATAGAATCCACCTGTGTGTAATCAAGTCTCCGTAAGAATGCAAGCTTTAAACATCCCAAGGAGCACTGTGCAAGCGATAATATTGAAATGGAAGGAGTATCAGACCACTGCAAATCTACCAAGACCCTGCCGTCCCTCTAAACTTTCAGCTCATACAAGGAAAAGACTGATCAGAGATGCAGCCAAGAGGCCCATGATCACTCTGGATGAACTGCAGAGATCTACAGCTGAGGTGGGCGAGTCTGTCCATAGGACAACAATCAGTTGTATCCTGCACAAATCTGGCCTTTATGGAAGAGTGGCAAAAAGAAAGCTATTTCTGAAAGATATCCATAAAAATTGTTGTTTAATGTTTGCCACAAGCCACCTGGGAGACACACCAAATATGTGGAATAAGGTGCTCTGGTCAGATGAAACCAAAATCGAACTTTTTGGCAACAATGCAAAACGTTATGTTTGGCGTAAAAGCAACACAGCTCATCACCCTGAACACACCATCCCCACTCAAACATGGTGGTGGCAGCATCATGGTTTGGGCCTGCTTTTCTTCAGCAGGGACAGGGAAGATGGCTAAAATTGATGGGAAGATGGATGGAGCCAAATACAGGACCATTCTGGAAGAAGACCTGATGTAGTCTGCAAAAGACCTGAGACTGGGACGGAGATTTGTCTTCCAACAAGACAATGATCCAAATCATAAAGCAAAATATACAATGGAGTGGTTCACAAATAAACATATCCAGGTGTTAGAATGGCCAAGTCAAAGTCCAGACCTGAATCCAATCGAGAATCTGTGGAAAGAACTGAAAACTGCTGTTCACAAACGCTCTCCATCCAACCTCACTGAGCCCGAGCTGTTTTGCAAGGAGGAATGGGCAAAAATTTCAGTCTCTCGATGTGCAAAACTGATAGAGACATACCCCATGCGACATACAGCTGTAATCGCAGCAAAAGGTGGCGCCACAAAGTATTAACTTAAGGGGGCTGAATAATTTTGCTCTCCCAATTTTTCAGTTTTTTATTTTAAAAAAAAGTTTGAAATACCCAATAAATTTCGTTCCACTTCATGATTGTGTCCCACTTGTTGTTGATTCTTCACAAAAAATTACAGTTTCATATCTTTGTTTGAAGCCTGCAATGTGGCAAAAGGTCGCAAAGTTCAAGGGGGCCGAATACTTTCGCAAGGCACTGTATGTGTTCTCATAACCTATAATATACCTGTAGATCCGGCACTAACACTGTAGCATACTTCACTTTCTTGCTTCTGCTAGCACTTTCCTGCTACTCTGGCTTTGTATTCGTTTTGAAAGACTTGAGTAAACTTGTCTGACAATCAAGGCCAGTTTAGTTTGATCTTTTTAAAATCAATGTTATAAGTAGCCTATTATATATCTAATAAAATGATATATAATTTTAAAACGGGTTTGTGGATCCTGGATGCTGATTGATTGATTATTATTCCCCAGCTAATGCCTGTCAAGTTCATTTGATTTATTAACATAAATCCACTTTTCTAAAGCCCAGCAGGCAATTTATAAACATTGTCTCCATTGTAGGAAATATCCCCCATGCTAATATTTTAGCAATAGTTTGCAACAGGTGGATGTTTATTTAAGGACCCTGGTGCCTTGACTGTTCCACCTGTACAGTTTATTTTGTAATCATAGTCCACACTAGCCATATATATATATATATATATATATATATATCTCTGTTATGATGGTACATGTGGCCGTTTTTTAAACACTAAACCAGGTTTTCCAAACCTCTCCTCAGGCCTCCCCAGACATGCCAAGTTTGTTTTAACCATAAACTAGCACACCTGATTAAATTTGTCAACTACATTTTAAGCCTTTGATTTAATCAGGTGTGTCATTGCAGAGTTAAATCAAAATCATGGCCTGTATGGAGAGGCCTGAGGAGAGGTTTGGGAACCCTTGCACTAAACGAAATACAACAGTCTATACCATATTTCTTCTAGCTGGTAGTACCATAATTATCTGAACCATTTTTTAAATATCCATTACAACCCTCTATCAGGCACATATCAGTAGAAACCCAAACTCTGTAATATCAAACAACATTTGCATTTCTGTGCATCTACAGTAACAAAATAATTTAAGCCATTTGGTGATTTCTGACCAGTTTTTTCTATGGAATAACCTATGCCGACTTCATTATAATCAGTGAAAACCAGAGATATTTATCAAGTGCTTCTGGTATTTACATCAGATATACTGTATGTGCATTTTTTCCCGTTGTGGAGCACCAAAACCGATATGGTCAACTTTCAATTTGCACATACTAAAGGCTTGTGGCAATACTAGGGCTGGTACAATAAGCGTATCGCGATACAATATGCACTCCGGAGCCCGTTCACCTGGCAACAGTATATAATACCCGCAACATGAACTCTGATATTTCATTTCAAACTAATAGCGCTAGTTTAAATTTATTACAATAAACATTGTGAATTCATTGTAAAGCTAGTGAATTGTAACCAAATTCAATTGTATTGTGTGTAAAGAAATAATATGAGTATGTGATAGCATCTGTGATGTTGTCATGGAGGAGTGGAAGAGGACTCCAGTGGCAACCTGTGAAGCTCTGCTGAACTTCTTGTGCAAGAGGGTTAAGGCAACACATAATATTGACATTTAAATATTGACAATTTTGACATTTTTCACTTAGGTGTGTACTCACTTTTGTTGCAAGCGGTTTACACCTTAATGGCTGTTTGTTGAGTTATTTTGAAGGGACAGCAAATTTACACTGTTATGCAAGCTGTGCACACACTACTTTACATTGTGGTCAAGTGTTATTTCTTCAGTGTTGTAATCATATATTGTACACCCCTCACTTTTTGTAAATATATGATTTATCAAAGGAAATTGTGAAAATATACCAGGGTAACAACTAGGGCTGGTTCTAGCCAGAGGCAAACACTGTTCGCCTGCAACACTATATTGTGCCGGCAACACAACTCTAATTTGTCTTTTCAAAATAATAGCGCTCGTAATTCATTACAAAAATCAGTGTTTATTAATTGCATAGATAGGTAGTGGGTCCATGTTCACGTGTTGCTAAAATTAGTCTATTTTTGAATTAAACAGACTCGACTGAATGTTTTTCAAATGTAATCATGTTTTCATACGAGACACTGACAATTTATTCAATTACATTTTGTGTACAATGTATTTTTTTACTGTTTTTAATGAAAAGTTGTTATTGAAAACATGTTAAATGTTTTTTTTTGTTAAATGTTTCTTTCCACACAATACAATTGCATTTGGTTACAATTCACTAGCTTTGCAATTAATTCACAATGATTATTGCAATGAATTAAAACGAGTGCTATTATTCTGAAAACAAACAATCTGAGTTTTTGTTGTCGGCATAATATAGTGTTGGCAGGCGAACAGTGTTTGCCCCTTGCTAGAACTGGCCCTGGTAACAAATAGCTGATTATGTTTAATGGTTCTTATGACTTGGAGTAAAACCTAATCATGAATCAATGTTCCACTCGTCTACTGGTAATGAATCTGTAAGGGCAGTTTGTGACACATGTTTTTGGTACAAACCCCTTGCCAATCACAAAATATGATCAAAAGCATATCTATGTTTTTTATTCACCAGTGTCTCCTCCACATTAGTTTTGCTGAAAGCCAATGTGTTTTGCATGGAACAGTTTCTGTCTCCCATTAGCCTACTTTTGCAATTATGATAAATATAACATTACATAACTATTTTAGATTCCCAGTTTGTGTCTTGACAGATTGCTTAAACAGCTTCACAAAAAATACATGTCAAGCGTACGTTTACAATAGCCTTCTGTGTCAAGTCAATTATCAAATTTGTTTGCCAATTATTGTAGACTCTACACCAAACCTGATAACCACTGCAGAATCTTTGAATCAAGAAGCACTAGTGGTAGTAGAATGAGTGTTCATTAGATGCAAAATATTAAATAGGGAATATTCAGCCAGTTTTAAATTTGATTAGTAAATGTTATTTAGTGAGAAGCATTTCTAATATATTCTACTTCATATTGTTTTGAACTGATTCTCATGTTGTCTCTTGCAGTGAGTAACTCTGTTAGATGTCTGAAGTTTTCTACATTTCCATGGCTGACTTTGACCACAACAGACAGACACATACTGTCATCGAATGAAAGGTTAGCGACATCTGAACTTTATGTATTTTAAGAAGATTTTCAGGAAAAGCTATATTCTGGCGCACACCCAAGTACTTAGTAGGTAGAGGTGCTGTCTGTCGGATATAAATAATCAACAAAGATAAAGAAAGACGCACACACCAGGTTTCTTTCTCTAAATGACTATATTTTAAAATACCAATGTTTCGGCATCAAATTTGCCTTCTGGGTTGACTCTAGAGGTGTACAGTAGATAATGGGCTATATTTCCCAAAGTCCAAAGCTGTCCCTTGACATTTTTAAACATTTATAAGCTATGTTTATGTAATTTTAAGCAGCCTTTACCTTTTTTTGCTTTTACCAGTTCACTAAGGAGTAACAACCACAACCTGGTGCAGACCACGTGTGAACTTCTACGAGACGTCATCATGCAGGATTTCCCAGCTGAGATCTTTCTCCAACGGCCCACTATTGTGCAAGTAAGATAATTACATGGATATGCAACAGTGGAGGCTGGTGAAACTTAATTGAGGTGAATGGGCTCAAATCAGGTTTGTTGTCAGAATGTACAGACTTTCAGCTGTTTGCAATGAACAAATCACACAAGGCAATTTAAATCGCTCAACACAACGAATGCATCAAGTGGTGTCCCCAAGTCCAACTGAAAATTCTCATTATAACTTCTCCAGTCTCAAAAGTACTCAACCCCCTGAATAGAATCCCTCATAACATCACAAATATGGAAAACAGGTGTTGTCTCAAGCACACATGATACAACTAATCAAGGGCTTCATTAGTTGCACCAGATGTGCTTGAGCTGGAACACACAATTCCTGAACTGGTTAAGGGTTTGTTGAGTGTGACGTTGGACTATGTGTGAGACAGATGTCAAAAGAATGGTCAAAAAAGTTAAGAGAAGAGAACATCACCCTCCACAATCAAAATAAAAGATAGCAATGTTCCCAGAGACACCGTTGGTGTCATAGTTTGCATGTTTAAAGTTAAGGGAACTGATGTTACACTACCTGAAAGAGGCAGAAAAAGAAAGCTATGAATGACTGCAACCAGATTTCTGAGAGGGCAAGTTGTGAAAAACCCTTGAGTGACTGCAAAAGACCTGCAGCAAGACTTGGTGGCAACAGGCACTGAGGTTTCAGTGAGCACTGTAAGGCGCATACTAAATGCAGAAGGTTTCCTTGCCAGAACTCCAAGACACACCACTACTGACCCAAAAGCACAAGAAAAGTCGGCTCCAATTTGCTAAAATCATATAAAGAAGCCACAGAGGTTTTGGGATTCTGTTCTTTGGAGCGATGAAACAAAACTGGAACTCTATAACACGATGGTTCAGCTGTGTTTCTGGAGGTAGAAGAATGAAGCATATGCTGAAAAGAACACTCTGCCCACCACAGTCAAGCATGGTGGTGACTCAGTGATGCTCTGGGGCTGCTTTGCACTATCTGGCACAAGAAACCTGCAGCATGTGATAGGCATGTTGGATTTATTGAAGTATTTAGGAAATCCTAAGAGTAAACGTCATGCCTTCTGGGAGGAAGCTGAAGCTTGGGCATCATTTGCAGAATAATTCTACAGTGGTCATCAAATTCACCTTATGTGAACCCAATAGACAATTTCTGGTGGGATTTGAAGAAGTCGGTTGCAGCACACACAAACCCAAGAATACTAATGAACTGGAGGCCATCGCTCATGAGGAATGGGTTAAGATTTTTCAGGAACGCTGCCAGAGGCTGGTGTCTTACTATTCATCTCGTTTGCAGGAGGTCATAACAGCAAAACGGTGCTCTACTAAGTACAAAAGATGCTTGCCATGAAAGAGATTGAATAATTTTGAGTTGCATTTTCAGTTTAATTTGGGTAAACCACTTGCTTTGTTAGATTTTTTTTGTTTGAAGTTTGTAAATGGGGACAATCTGATTTTGCAATGGAGGTTGAATAATTTTGATTGCAAATGTATATAGTGACCTCCATCCGTATTGGGACAGTAATGTCAAACTTTATTCTTTTGCTGTACATTCAAGGAATATGAAAATATGAAGTTGTCACATTTAAGTCATGTCTGTTCCAACACATCCATTTTTTATGAACTAAGAATAACAACACTTTTTTATGCGTAAATATTGGGACGTTTGGCTCACAGGTCTTTCTCATTGATCAGGGGTTTTCTGTTGCGTTGAATGTTCACATATAAGAGCTGTGAATTGTCACAGCCTTTGGAATGCGTTTGGTGTCAGTAGACAATTTTACATTAAGGGAGCTGTCTATGAATTAAAAGCAAACATTTTGGATGTTAAATGATAAGTTAAGCTCTATTAGAACCAGAGCACAGAAGTTGGGCTTAGCCAAATCAAAGGATTGGAATGTCCTTAAAAAAATAACAATATAACAATCGGCAACAACCAGGTCGGCCAAGGAAAACAGCCGTTGATTACAGAAGAATGACCAGACCTGTGAAAAACAACCAGAAATCACCAACAAACCTCATAACGCTGGGGTGAAAGTGTCAATCTACTGATCACAGAAGACTTAAGCAGCAGAATTATAAATGTTACAAGATGCAAACTTCTGATCAGCACCAAAAACAGAGGCCAGATAAGCCTTTGCTAAAAACTACAGCGATCAGCCAGTACAGTTTTGGAGTTTTATGGACCGAGTTGGACAAAGTGGAACCTTCATGGAAGTGATAGGAAGGAAAAGATGTCGAAAGAAAAAGGAACTGCAGATGATCCAAAGCTTACCAGCTTTGTGAAGTATGGAGTATGCTGCCTTGGCGACAGCTCTGCAAATCCTTGGACAGATGCAGGATGGTGAGGGGCGCTTACATGGTTCAGCCAACCACATGTCGCTGAGCCGTCAGATTCTTTTCACACTGCTCATCCAATACAGACTCATTTAGTCAGCTCATGTACGGGAGGATTACACTCACCAATATATAGTTCCATGAATGAATTTACAGGCACCCAATCTTCACACAAGGAGCCGCTGGAGAGCGATGTGGCAAGGTAGATAATCTGATTTATCTAACCCAAACCTCAGACAGCTCTATGCCAATTTACGCTGCCTTGTGCTGGAGGTCCAGGCTCGAACCACTGACTATCATAATGTAGCTTGTCCTGCAGTACAGTGGCTTAGCCCACTACACCATGCGGACCCCCGATAATTCTTTGCAAATCCTTTGCAGTCAATAAATGCCTAAAATCTGGAACTCATAGACATCACCAGAGGCTGGGTTTCTTCTCTGCTGATTCTCTGCCAGGACTTTCCTGTCACTGTCTTCAGTTCCTGGTTGTTCTTGGGGCGTTTTGCCTTCAGTTTTGTTTTCAACAAGTGAAGTGCATGCTTAATTGGAAGCAGTTCAGGTGATTGACATTCTACTTCTGTACCTTAAACAATGCTTGGGTTGCTTTCGCAGTATGCTTCTGGTCATTGTGCCTGCTGCACTGTGATGTGCCATGCAATGAGTTTCGCGGCAAATGGCTGAATCTGAGCAGATAATCCAGTCTTCTCTTGATTGTTGACTTTACATTTCAGGAAGGTATTCTTGAGCTGACCATCTGTTGTGAAGAAGTTCATCTACCAGAGTTGTTTTCTGTGGTCGTCCAGCTCTTTTGGTGTTCCTGAGCTCACCAGTGCATTCTTTCTGTACCAAATAGTTGATTTCTCCAGGCATAGGGCCCTATTTTGCACCCAGCGCAACGCAGCACACAAACATGCAAAAGATTACAAATAAAAATATTACGGTGCAAATCCGCCATCATAATAGCAATGCGTGAAAGGTACAAACACGCCTGGCTCTTAAAGGGAATGGGAGATTCCAGATTCTCTGATTGGTTTCTTGCATGTTACGCCAAAACACACCTATAAATTAATGAACACACTTAGTACAACCCTTTTAGACCATGCGCCCCATGCATGGACCATTTTGTCCGCTGTCAAACTAGCAAAAGTGGATTTGGACACGCCCAAAGCGCACTTGCGCCATGCGCTTCACACCATGCAGTTAGATCGTTAAAATAGGGCCCCTAAAGTGTTTTCAATTTTTCTGATTGGTTTGTTTTGATTTATTCAGCCTAATAATGATGACTTGTTTCACTGGCAGTGATAACACTTTGAACTTCATAATGATTAATTCAAATGTAGACCTTTTGTCTGCTTACTTGTAAATTAACTACCGGTAATTAGGGAATAACACACACAGGGCCATGGAACAGCTGAGCATCCAATTGTCCAATTACTTTTGGCTCATTAATGTGTGTGTGGGCGGGGTATATATACCCTCAAATTGAAGCTGAAAGTCTGAACTTAGAGATCATATTCATTATTTAATTTGTACTCTAATATGCTGTGGTAGACAGCTGAAATAATGATAACTTTGGCATTGGCTCAAATGTTTATTGACCTGACTGTATATGTATTGAAACAGACCGAAGTAAAAGGTGACAGTCTGTAGTCTTGCCTCATTCAACTTTTGAATCATGTTTTCATGAGCCTTGAGTGTAAAGCAATTTTTAAATCACTGTCCCAAAACGTATATAGTGCACTGTAATTGTACTGTCTTGTTTTAATTGTGATTTGCGGTTAGGACAGTTCTCCTGTTCTACAACCCCCCACCTCCATGACCTGGCCCTTCACTGTGTCTATAGAGGCTATTAGATTGATTAAATCACTGGGATTTAGAGCCATGACATCATTATCTATCAACGGAATGCAGTGAAACTGAACAGGGACAAATTACAGCTCCAATAACTCCAGCTGGCCTTTTGTTTAGTGTGTGGTCTTATTTACAGTTGTTCTATTACCTTGTTGTTTCAGAGCCTTGAGTTGGACGTGTTCAATGGCTACAATCGGTCTTTCATTAATGGTTATAAACCTGTGCATGGTTCCTGGCCTTGTCCAAACCCTATGCCACAATCTAAATGTTTTGATTGGTCCTGGAACCCAGTGGGTTGGGCCATTGCCAGAACACATTGGCTTGGTGCTCTGATTGGTTACAGATCAAATTGTTCATTACTTTTTCACATTGCCCTTCAAGAGTTATAAACTTGTCCATTATTTATAAATGTATAAATGTGTCCTTTAATCATTACTGTCATAATATGCATTCATTGTGGAATATATTGTAAATTTCTTTAGGATTAACAAACCTACCTAAAACTTGATCACATCCATTAGGGTAAAAAAATAAGAGTGAAAAATGCCTATGGTGTGCATTTCCTATTGAGGCCTGCCCACACACAACATTTCTAATTGAGGTTTAACCAAAACTGATTGCAATTCTAAGATTTCTACTTTGTTCTAGAACTTACTGTCCCTGCTGAGGTTAAGCCCAGGTGAGAGAGAGGCAGGCTACCTGAGAATGCAGTCAGTAGCCTGTCTACACCAGCTGTGTGTGGGACTGCAGAGACGACTGCGCTTTCATCGAGATCCCAGCTTCTACTCAGCAAAACAAGGTTGGATTGGTTTTTCACGTTTACTCAAGCAAACCGGCCTCATTGTCATTAAGCCTGCATTGAGCTGATGTTGGCTACTTGGCACTTATTTCAATAGTATGCCATATTATGTTGCTGTTGTGGTAGAAGTGCACAACTAAGCTTGGTGACATTCATTACTTTGCTTTCATTTCCATTTTTGTCATTAAGTAGATGCTGAGTTACATACAGTTAGTGCATTCATCTTAACATATAACTACATTATACAACCAAACATTCTGGTGATATTATTTATAACTGTCTCAAATGTATACATTGCAAGCATTAGTTTACTAAAGGTTATGGTGGGTTGAGGATTTATACACCGATACTTGTAGGTAGGATTGTAGTCAAGAAATGTAGTCAGAAAAGGGAGTGGACTTCTTCTGTCCCAGCTGGAACAAGAAGCTGGATATACCATTAAGCTGCCAGAATGTAGAGCTTTGGCTTGACTCAGTGGGAGGCCACTATACCAGAGAGAGCAGAAAGAAGAGCTTGGATAGGGTTGTAGCATGTGAGTGTTGCCTGAAGGTAGAAACCGGCAGTTCCCCTTGCTTCTTTGTAGCTAAGCACCATGGTTACAGGGAAGAAGCTTCAACTGGGAGCTGGTAGACTGTGCTGATATTAGTTACATATTAGTCATGCAACTTCCTGGTATCTATAAATTAATTATTATTCATTAGTTGGGTATGTGTTATTCAGTTGACATACCAATTATCACTTTGGTTCTAAAATTAATTTCTCCTCAGACAGAGCGTCCTGGGACCCACGTGTTTCAGTAACTCACTTCAGAGTAGGCTACATCTCACTTATAAATAACTCCTATTTTTTTTTTTCCAAAATGTAGAAAGCTGATTTAATCCTGACTTTTGAGCTGATGTCATACTTTGACCTTCATAAATACAGATGTGTCTGAAAGTATTGATACCCTTTGAATTTCTTCAAAAATCTCACAATCTTCTTTGAAATAGAAATTGCCAATATTATTAGGTATCGACCATTCTTTATTTCACATTCAATAGTACAGTAACGTCGTTTTTTATTTATGATGTAACATTACTTTATGTAATTAAACAAATGGAAATGGCACAGACAAATTATTGCGACCCGTAACCTAATTTTATTATACAGCCTTTGGAAAGAACTGTAATCATGCGCTGTTTGTAACTCAACTCTGAATGAGATTTCTCCACATCTCCACTGGTAGTTTGGCCCACTCTTCTTGAGCAACACATGCCAATTCTCTCAGGTTTGAGCGCTTCTTCCCAACAGCGAATTTGGTCTCTTTACAGATGTATCATACCTCATAGAAGGCCACTTCAGAATGGTCCACTGGTTTCTTCTCATCCATTCTTGGTATGTTTCATGTATTTATCCTGCTGGAGGATCCATGACCTGAGACACACCTTTCTGACACTAGGTTGTACATTTTGCTCCAAAATGCCTTAAACGTCTTCTAATTTCATAGTGCCCTGCACAAAAACAAAGCACTCAAAGGAAGCAAAGCATATCCAAAACATCACAGGGCTCCTCTGTGTTTTTCGATAGGGATGGTTTGCTTTTCTTTGAAAGCTTCAGTTTTTTCCTATGAACATGGAGTTGTGATTTACCAAAAATCTCTACTTTTGTTTTTGTCAGTCGTGAAAGGAATGTGGCTTGTCCACATGCATGTTGTCTAACTGCAGTAAGGCTTTCTTTTGTTTCTCTCTTAGAAGAGGGGTCTTCCTGGGTCTTCTAGCGTAGATCCCATTTTATTTAAGACAGTGACAGATGGTGCGACTTGAAACTGTTGCACGTTGAGCTTGAATGTGGGCTTGGATCTGCTTTGAACTTTTCCTTAATTATTTCTCCACCATTCGATCAATCCTCCTCTTCATTCTTGGTTAAATGGTTTGACACAACCATTGGTTTGTTCACTTGGCCTCAGTTCCCCAGATCTCAATCCAATTGAGCATCAGTGATACTTGCTGGACAAACAAGTCTGATCCATGGAGGCCCCACCTCACAACTTATGCCCGTTTCCCACTATGGTGCCCCAGTCCGTATCCATCACGGTATGGAGGGTGTACCCATCTGCAAATGTCCTGCTGGGGAGTGCGCCGTACCGGTCTAGATCGGAGGAAAGAAATTACTACAGTCTGGGACAAGCGGCCTGGTGGGTGGGGTTACAAATGGAGATATTCAACAGCCAATGTTTGTTGGTTTCTTTTGTTGAATTGATGCATTTCCTTGAGGATTCTAAATAAATAAAATCCCTTTTATTCACTTACACCATCATTACATTAAACTCATTGTACACATTACTATTTTTATCATTTCATTTTCTCTCATTTCAACAGCAATTGTGGCAATCGCAGGTCCGTTTTTGATTGTCATACTTTTTAGGCATTGGTTTTGTGTGTAACAAAACACTACATAGTGTAGGGAAAGATTATTTTAGGTAATTATATAAATCATATTAAAAATATCAAGAAGTAGGTTTTATAGCTTTATAAGCATGTTTCTGAAAGAGGAAGTAGCCTTCTCAACAGCGAAATTCTACACCCCTATTTGCTGCTTTAAAAATGTCACCAACCCTTTGTCTTGTGAATGAAGCCATACCCATTCACAACAATCAGCCATGGAAACACAACCCTGACAGAACGTAACGATTTGGAGCGGCGAGATGTGCTAAAGATGTGGTCAGTCGAAAATGGGCAGTACAGGACTCACCTGCTGAGTCTAGTGATGGTCAAAATGAGGTATTTGAAACATTTGAGACGATTAAAACATTTGTTTTGAGGCTTCGTGAAACATTTCGAAACTTCTACTTGACAGTTAAATCTGTTACATTTGATTTGAGGCGTCGTGAAACGTTTTGAAACCTTTACTCGACAGTGACTCCTGCTGGCAACTTTAATTATGGCACACAACAGTCTTAATTCCACCATGATCAGACAGACACTTCTGTAACCGGACTGAACTATTCACATCCTTCATCACAAACTGCATAGTTTAGAAACGGGTTGATAATTGTAATGTGTCTATACTGTGGGTTAGTGAATGAAATAGAACTGTCTGAGACAAACACTTTCCTAAAAATGTCATACAAACATCTTGATTTGGAGTGTTTCCAAAACATCAAACTTATGTGAACTTTGCTGATCTGATGAGAGTGGGAATAAAGCTGTATAAAATGTACATAGATATTTTATGGATCGGTGTTATGAAGGTATGAATTAATGATTGGGTAATAACAAGGTGCAGAAGGCTCAGTGGTTAAGGAGCCAGACTTGTGGCCAGGAGGTTGCTAGTTTGATTCCCGGCTAAGTCAATTGACATATATTTTCCACATTGCTAGTGCTCAGGCGATTCATTTTTTGTTTCGCAGGGCAGACAAATATTCTCGCAGGGCACAGGTTGCAGGGATGGCTAATTGGACCATTGCGTGTTAATATAGGTGAGGGAAGACCCCTGCATATTTGGCCCAGTACACCAATTCAAGACCAGGTATGCATCTGCTAGGTACCGTTGAACTTCAACCATAGCATTGGCACTAGAACTCTGTATTCTCCTGGTGTCACTGACTCTGTTTTCCAGGAGTGACCACAGGTTATCACCAACCCCTGGCAATAAAACAAATATCCATTTGTAATTGTATAAAAGCCTGTGACCCCTCGCCGGTATACGCAGTTGACGATGTTTGTGTGTGAAGGATTTAAACAGCATGTCAAAGATATAAATATATATCCAATAATAATAATAATAAACATCTGATGTCGTTGGTCCATCTTGTGTGTGGTGGCTCAATCTTGCAATACTCTCACAAATCTCTCAGCCAATGTCTCACGCATTGGAAATGTTCATTTTTTTATGCCTCGTTTTATACCTGATACGTCAATGTTTTTGACAAGTGCGACACCGGTATCGTTCAATGTCACATGACAAAGTGTTTCCATGACACTTTGTCATGTGACCAGCAGTGTTTTTGAAACACGTCTCTACGTTGTTTCGATGCAGGGATGTGTCGAAAACATCGAGACAGTTTCGACACTTGAGTGTCGAGCGCACATCACTAGCTAAGTCATCTGCTATAACACATAGGACATATGGGAGAACACATACAGTGTTTGATACCGTTCTTCCATTCAGCAACTCTTCAGATCTTTCATACACCAATATGTATTGCTTGTGGACTCTTCTTCTGCTCACCCCATATACAATTAGATTTAGATCAGGGAACTGTGATGGTCATTGCAAAAACTTGATTATTTAATAGTTTTTTGATGATTTATTTTCTCTGAACAATTTTTACTCAATTGAAAGATAGATTCATATGAACTTTTTGCACTGTCCCTCTGCTAATAGTCGTAGAAGGCACTGAAACTTAGACATTCAACTCTGGTGTCTTAGGTGAATATTGAGCAGAAAGTAAAATTTTCCGGTAACTGCTGATTGTAACTAATTCTTTACCTCCATCTTTGACCACGTAGACCCAGTGTCCCAGAACTCCTCTCTATCCTACTCCCAGGAGGTGCATGGAGAAGGGGCCCAGCGCTCCCTGGCCTCGTCGCCAGGAGGAGAGCGCTCTCCTCGCCCATCTGTGGTGGGGCGCACCGGCCAAAGACCCAGGGGGGACGGACAAGACGGCGATGCTGGCTCCAACAGGTTTATTAATTGTTATTACTACTATAATTTATTAGATGTGTATGTAGCGTATTTCTAAGCAGTTAGTAAGGGGCAAACCTGATGCATGTGACTCATTTGGGCTACTCCATTAACTTCTCACCAGCTACGAGTCAAATTTACAGTTTGGTAATGAGAATGAAAATAAGCTGGCCTTGAAGGGACCGGGGATAGTAATAAATCTGGACATTTCAACATGTATGTGTGACTGTTTCCCTGTGATCTCAGCAGCTCTCAGAGAGCTGGGCCAGCAACTCAGGGCTCCAGGCTATCGGCCCCCTCCCCTGTGAACGCAGCCCAGCTGGAGCTGCCTGATTTGGAGGTGGAGGATGTCCTCGAGCTGCAGCTCCAGCAGCTCAACCTGGCCCAGTTCACCGTGGACACCATGGAGCACACCATACCTCTGCTTAGGACTGGTAGGACTGAGATCCTGTGTGTTTGTTCAAAGCGTCTTTCTCCCCTTGTATATTTCTCTCACACGGATGGTACAGTTTGAATGTGTTCTTCAGTATACAGTAAAATGATGTGATCACTTTGGAATTACCTGGATTCCTGAATAAATTGGTCATCATATTTACCTGATATTCAACCAAGACACAACAATAGACAAACAGTCTGTTTAGAGTAATAACACACAAATCGCTGTATTGGTCTTTTCTATATTTAATACATAATTTAAACATTCACAGTGTAGAATGGAAAAACCATGTGACCCCCTAGCCAGGGATGCTCAAATCTTACTCTACGTGGGCCGGAGCCTGCTGGTTTTCTGTTCTACATCATCATTAATTGCACCCACCTGGTGTCCCAGGTCTAAATAAATGCTGGATTAGAAGGTTTTAATGAGTGGACCTAGATTTGAGGGCCAGATTTGAGTATGAGGGCCCTGGGCTAATGAATCATCTAACCTGGAGTCCAGTCACTGACTTAAGATTGGAGATCTTGGTTAGCGATGCACTGCCCTATTAAAAACACTCTAACATTTTCAGTTTGCTATTCAAAAGAAGCATTGCGTCATGTGAACCATGCCTCAATACAAAGAGATCCTCCAAAGGTATCTCTGAAAGCATTGATGTTCATCTACTTTAAGACAAACTGTCTATAAATGGGGAAAGTTCAGCATTGTTGCTACTCTCCATAGGAGTCTGCTAATGTGACTGCAAGAGCACAGCACAGAATGCTCATTGAGGTTAAGAAAAATCCTGCAGTGTCAACTAAAGACTTACAGAAACCCCTGGAACATGCTGACGTCTCTGTTGGCGAGTATGATTCGTAAAACTTAATGGAAGGACACCACAGAGGAAGCCACGTACTGTCCAAATGACATTGCTCTATGTCTGAAGTTCACCAAAGAACACCTGGATGTTTCAGAGTGCTACATGCAACATATTCTGTGGACAGATGAAACCAAAGTTGAGCTATTTGGAAGGAACACACAAGACTGTGTGGAGACAAAAACGTACAGGACACCCAACAGCAAAACCTCTCTCCAACAAAAATGAACCCACAAGTTCATAAAGACATTTTGCCCATCACAGAAGTAAATTTAAAACAGAATGGGTGCAAGAGAAGAAAATACAAAGAACAATGCTGAATTGAAACAGTTTTGTAAAGAGGAATGGTCTCGAATTCCTCCTGAACATTATGCAGGTCTGATCTGCAATTCTGGAAACATTTGGTTGAGGTTTTTGCTGCAAAATGAGAGACAACCAGTTATTCAGTATAAGGGTTCACACACTTTTTGCACCCTACACTGTGAATGTTTACATGATGTGATCAATGATGACAAACATCAAATTCCTTGTGTGTTACTTTTACATTATTTTCACATTTTCTACCTTGCCACTGTAAATAAAGATTGCCCAGGTGTCTCTACCCCGATTTAGATGTGATCAATGATGACAAACATCAAATTCCTTGTGTGTTACTTTTACATTATTTTCACATTTTCTACCTTGCCACTGTAAATAAAGATTGCCCAGGTGTCTCTACCCCGATTTAGATGGCGTCAGCAGCATGTGCTTGTTCTGTTCACCCCCCCCAGATGACACGCGGGTGTTCCGTAGGGTGTGTGATCTGCTGTGTGAGGCGCTGGTCTTGCTCAGAGACAGTGTGTGTGAGCTGGTCTGGGATGATACCAGCCTGCTGGGGATGGACCTGGCAAGTTACAACACGTCTCACACCCCTACATATGTCTCTGAATATTTACTGACACATGACTGACAGTAACTCACAGGCATAGAATGAAGACGAACAGCACAGACATACATATATTTAATTTGTTAATTAATTTCTCATTCTTTGCCTACAACTTAAATGGTTACATGTTATGGGGAGATGCGAGTTAACATGTGCAAATAAGGGTGAAGTCTTATTTTCAAGCCACCAAATATGAACACCTTGTTGTTGACAACAGCATGGGAATTTGCCTAATAGTGTATATAATCTACAATAAGGGGCTATAGTATATGACTAACTCTTTTTTTGGTCGGATGTCAAAACAAGGCTTCTTTGGCCCAAAAACAAACTCTTCAACACTGACAAAAGATACTAGTAAAGTTGCCTGCGTAGCTGCTTGCATTGTGTTGCTTTTTTGTGGCGCCCCAAATCTGCTTAGCTCATGTCAGCCCAATTTATGATGAAAAACAACATTACAACCTTCCATTTGCTCTGAAATGACATACAATGTAGGCCCCTTTAGAGTTTTTTGTTGTTAAAGTAAACAAAGGTTTTGTGTTGATTCTAGTAGTATTACAGGTGTTGTGCTGTCAATGAAATAGGAGAACGGACTTCAGTTATTGTTAACCCAGCAACCCTAATTTAGTTTAACAATATTTTGTGGTCTCCATATTATTTGTTATAAAATGAACACTGTTAGAGTGACTAGCTGTAATTACCTCATCTTGGTTTATGATGGCTTCTTTATTGTTCCCATGTGCTAGGCTATAATATGTGTACTGTATTGTACTGTTATTCAACTGTCATTCAGTTTTGTGTCTGCAGTGTGTGTGCTCGGGGCTACTTAACACTAAATATTTTATAAATCCTGTAGTGCAGTGTTACACGTTACACTCACACTGATTCTTCAATGGCGAGTCATTTGTCCTAGCCTGAGACAGATTCTGCTTCTCACCTGAGACGGTCCCGTCAAGCCTTTGCCCTCTTCTGTATTTCTGTTGTGCTCTAGTGGGTGGTGGTTTAATACCCCCCTTGTGGATCGCCAAAACAGTTTTGTCATATTTAGCAGGGCACTAGCTTGCTTAACCATTGCAAGGCTTCTTCAAGGCTCTTCAGATGTCTTATATTGTCACCCAGGTCTGGCAATAGAAAGAGTATCTGCTGCCCTCTGCTGGATATTATTTGCTGTTGTTGGTGAGCGTTTTGTGATCGATGATTGGTTTGATTGGTGTTTGGGTTGGTTTTTCAGAGAGAGAAGCTGCACGTCTCCATGGAGACACTGGCTGACATCATGACGTATCATAAGAGCCGTTCCTCAGACGGTCCAGAAAGCTCATTGGTCCACCACAGTCTGGCCTACGTGAGCACGGCTGTGTTCAGCATCAGACTACTGCAGACCGTCCTGCCTCTCGAGAAGGTGTGTCTAACAGGCTCATGTCTTAGTTATTTACTGTCACAGTGGCTTGTTTTCCCTGACAAAAATTTGATTGACCCTAACAAATTACATTTGTTTCTCCTCTCCAGGCCAATGAGAATCTCCCAGAGAGTATGGGGGCAGCCATCTTGTATCTGTGCCTGGAGCGGCCCTTCAGCCTGGCCTATCCCAGCATGGCGGAGGCAGCCGTGGCCTACCTGGAACAGGTGAACCCTGAGGGCCACGCCCTCTACAGGATGACCAGCCGCGCTGCTCTCTGGATGGAGTCCACCTGTTTGTTCCTCAAGGAGTCTCGGCAACAGGTACTGTTGAATAAAAGGAGGCCAGTTTGGAAAGAACTAGAAAGCACTAAAACAAGTTAACACCAGCTATAACCAAAAATGATGTTGTTGGAAGGAGTAGTTTGGAAAAATGCTACCAAAGAGCATTTTGTAATACTATAAAATTTAAGCATGTTTTGTAGCTGAACATTTTTAGAAAATTTTGCAAAACCATAACTGTGCTTATGTTTTACCGAGGCATGATTTGAGTACAGTTTTGACAGGTTTGAGCTAGTGTCTATTTCTTTATCCAGGGAGAGAAGAACAGTCTGGAGATGATAGAGCTGGCCGACCAGGCCGTAGATGGACTTCCATTTCACCAACATCTTCCCATCATCAAGGAGTGTGTTAACATCTGCTCCTATGTGTAAGATACCCACTACTTATACTAAATGTATTCATGGTGGTTTTACAAGTTGGCTTTGTTCATAAATCATTTGACTGAAGAATTATCGACACATTGACATCATGACTTATTGGGGGTGAAATTGTCAGGTGGGGGTTTGAGGAGGCCAGTCCTCTCCTACAGACAGACAGCCAGATGGTCCTACTGAAGCTTCTGTCCCATCCACTCCTACCTGTCAAAACTGAGACCTACACCTGCATGCTCAACATAGTTAAGGTGTGTTTCCGGGGAATGAGCAGTCCATTTTATAGTTAATCTTGTAGCTATTTGGGAGAATACAGTGTCCACGTGGTAAATGTAATTTTTTTTGTCAACTTTCTGAAAAATTCAAAAATGTAATGTTTCTCTAATTCTTTCGACAGTTACTTTCTTTTTATAAATCTGAGTTTGTCCAGTAAAGGCTGTTGTTGAACTTTGACCCCTCTAGGAGTGTCTGGGTATCCATGTGGCTAAGTCAGTGTCATCGGTCTGCTGTAGGGTTCACTTCCTGCTTCACCCCAAAGTCCTCTATGAGATCTGTGTTTTCGGACTGCAAGACACAGCTGGAGAGGTAGTGAATGTGTGTTCGTGTCCACTTGTGTGTGTTGTGTATGCCTGCATAACACATCATCTTCAAATATTTGTATCAGTACAATCTTTTGTGTGATTTCTTTTTTCCCCAATTTTCCTCCCATCCCAAATCCTTCTCTAACCCTGCCTTGTCGGTCGCTCCGCAAATCCCTGTAAAAAATCTGTGCGATCAAGCACGTCGCCCGAGCCACCGATTCTTTTTGCACTGTTCACCCAACATGGAAGCCTTTAGTCAGATCATGCACGGGATGATTACGTTCACCCAACTATACTTCAGCTATTGAATTCACAGGCGCCCTGATCTGAACACAAGTCTATCCTGCCACATCGCTCTTCAGCGACTCATCTGACTTACCTAACCCAAATCCCGGGAAGCACTATATCTTTTTCCTATTGGTACACTACCACTTGCTGTCAGTCCACCTATAATGCCCTTATTGACATAAATTGGGGAGATTTTCAATTTTATGTGGAGTGCTACTATATGTCCTAATGCAACAATTTTTGGGGGGGCCACAGAATTTTGTTTTTGATTTTGTCTTCAACCAGGTTTTGTAAACAAACTTCCTGCTAAGCCATTCAACTGGTTATTAACTAGCCTTTGAAAGTAATCTTATAGTAATGGTAAGTAATCAGATTACATTACTCAGTTTGGGTAATCCAAAAGTAACATTACTGATTACAGTTGTGGATGGGTAAAAAGTACTGTAACCTACCCCACCCTGGTTGTCATGCAGATGTGCTGATGTGTGATCTATAGGTGAACTCTCCGGCCAAGGATTTGCTCCTCTTCCTGCTGAAGGGCCGATTAGTGATGACATCATCAACATGGGATAGGTTCAACCAGGCACTCTACCCTGTCATCCCTGTTTTACAGGTACTGGACATACACTAATTTACATGACTATCACATTGGTTAGAAACCTAGAACTTTGATTTTGTATTTTAGGGGAGAGGAAAGCGTCTTAGTTCTTTAGTGGAATAACTTTTCCCTTCTTCTAAACAATCTTAATCAAAGTGCAATTTCGGTGTCCTTCAAGTTCAAAAGCATGATATTGAGCTGCTGCCAAGCAATATTTTGTTGCACACTTATTAGCATATTCTGTGATATTGCTGCTTTTCTGTAAAAACAAAATGCAACATTGGGGTTTGAAGCAACCGCAATCCACAAGAATTGAACATGAATATGCATGGGATGTTGACAAGGTCGTCAAGTTTGATTTGAATTCGTAGAGGTCGTTCGTCACGATGAAACATTCTCCATTCACACTGAGGCATATTTATTCACTGTTGTGATCCATTGGAATTCCCATGACCCTTTGTGTGTGTGCGTGTGCGTGCACGTGTCTTTGTGTGTGTGCGTTTGTGAGTAGAGTTACGCGAGCACAGAGGATGCGCTGGGAAACTGTGTTCTGCTGATAAGTGAAGTGTCAAATGAGGAGAGAGATGGTGTATTTCCAAACGCAACCAAATTGAGAGCCGCACTACGACTACTCTTTACTAAACAGCAAACGTAAGTGAATGTGTCCGTGTGCGCATGCGCGTGCACGTCTGGAGTTGCATGCACTACTGAAAATTGTAAACTTGTCTAAGTGTCTTTGTAGGTTTTAAAGCTGCTGGCTAAGTCTGACATTGACTCTCGAGGGTGTTGTAAAACCAGACAACTGTCTGCATGTTTAGCTGTTCTGCTCTCCAGTACTGTGTCAGTGTTGATGGGCATATTACTGCTGTCACTTGTTATCAGCCTTGATGGACTCATCAGCTGTGAGTTTCTAGCTGGGGGCTCTCTTTGATGGTTATGGAAAACAGCTATCTGCTCCACACAGCACTGCCTCAGCTCTCACGTCAGTCCATCTTTCTCTATTGCCACGTGGATTCAGTTATCTCCTGCGGGTTGTATAGAGATGCAGCGTGGCTTCAGTTATCTATTGTATTTAGGATTAATTTGTTTCTGTATGAATGGCCTGTGTCTTTGCCTGATTCACAGACAGAAACACACACACACGAGACCGACAGGCAATCAATCAATCAAATTTATTTTTAAAGCCCTTTTTACAACATCAGTTATCACAAAGTGCATTGACAGACACCCGGCCCGAGACCCCCAAAAGCATGCAACACAAGTGATGCACAGTGGCTAGGAAAAACTCCCTAGTAGGTGGGACCTGGGAAGAAACCTAGAGAGAGGCCAGACTCAAGGGGGTGGCCAGTCCTCTTCTGGCTGTACCGGGTGGGGGATCTGAAGGTACACAGCCCATTGTAATAAGGTCACAACGGCCGTTCAGTCACTCGCTCACTTACAGCATCAGACAGACGGACAGACACAAACACGAGACCGACAGAGAAATTTCACAAACCGAATAATCTACTGATGTATTGACATTCGCTTGCAGAATGATTTACACAGTGACAAATATCTATGTAGACAAACTGACAATCATCCATGCAGACAAACTGCCAAACATCGACGCAGACACTGACATTGAATGACAGAACTGTATACTGACAGGCTGATAGGTTGATGTTGGCTGAATGGTGTGATTGATCTCCAGTGGGGTGTGATTTCAGGGCGCGAGCTGCTGCCGTCCAACACCTCTTACCCCAGCTGAGCAGTGCCACGGCCAGACCCCCCCTTGACAGCGCCGCCCTGGCCTCTCTGCCGTCCCTCTACTGTACAACAAAGACACTGGACATCACACTGGACAGCAGTAACAGGTCCTTCCTCAAGGTGGAGTCAGTGGAGAAGCTGTTCAATATCCTGACCTCTGACACCGTTGACCTGACCCTCAGGAGGTCAGCAGCAGATCAACTGGCTGTCGTCTTACACGGTGAACAAGAAGTTAATGTCCTCCAAGCAATGTTTTCACGATTATTTCATGGAACATGGAGTCAGTATTGTTTTTGTTCATTGTATAACTGGCGTTATACTGAGCTTTGTCTATGTTGACCTAAAACATTGTGAAGTTATTTCCAAAGAACATGAGGAAAGAACATCAAGTTCAGGAATTTGTAAACTACTTTGCAGTCGAACATGTTTAAATGTAACAGAGAAGAACTGACAAGTTGGATGTTTTTCTTGCAAAGGCGTTTGCCTCGGCCCACCACCATATGTTTAGGTTAAATAATAAAGCCCTCAAGAAAGGAAATAAACACTAATTGGATATATTTTTAGGGTCTGGCATTGTTTTACAGTCTTCTTTTAATGATTAAAACTTATTCTAATATACTGATTTTATTCTTTTCAATCATTTTGTCCACACCCATTTTGTCCACAGAAACCACAATGCACTCAGTGTTGAAGAGTCTGGGTGTAACAGAAAAGCTGATCCATTTCCTTACGGAGAGTGTCAATGGCAACGTGAAGGTGAGCACGCCTCCAAACATCATCATGGATATGAATGTGTTATGTGTGTTAATGTGTTCTCTTTCCAGAGCCTGGACTGCCTGTTAGAACCCTGCATGTGTATGCTGAGGAAGCTGGTGTACGCCGACCCCTCCCTGAGGCACCGTCTGGCCCCGAACACGACCCTCCTCACCACGCTGCTCAGGGGTTCGTTCACGTCGCAACCCGTTTAGCAACGATCACAGCCAAACCCATTAACACTGCTCTGAGCGACGTTCACAACGCCCGTTCAGTCACTCGCTCACTTACAGCATCTTGTTACATCGCACAGCCAAGGGGGTATGCTGAAACAACAGGTTGTTTAGTAACGTTCACGCTACCCTGGGGTTCATTCACATCGGAAATCATTCAGTACGTTGAGTTCAGAGTCATGTTCACATGACCTAAAATCTGACATTGGTAAACACGTTTTGTCGCAGCATTCAGAAAGGGGCTTACATTAAGGGGTTAAAGTGTCACACAGCTAAAACCTCAATGTAATGAATTTGTTGCTCTGAGATTGGTTTAAAAACACAGTCACACAGTGTTTTCTAATTGTTTGTTTATCCTGTTAGCTTCGTTGCTCATCAGTCAGAGCAAAGGGGATGTGAGTGATGCGGCAGTGCTAATGTGTCTACTGCTCTTTGATGAGATTGCCACTGTGGAAATGTGGTGAGTGTTCCTTACTCTCATCTCTAAATGGCTGGTTTCTGTCAACTGATATAATTTGCTAACTGTTCAGTACATTAGTATTTTGCCACTATATTACTTGGTACAGAGAAAATATGTCATTTCGGGGTTTATGTTGTTGAGACGGTGAACAGGAAACAGTGGCTGAAACATTAACCCATGACAACTCTGGTAGCATGGGCTGTAGGTGTGTGCCGGGGTTTACAGCTTTAAACTTTGAGACAAGCCATGGAAATTTGTTTAGTCAATCTCTTGTTTCACCAAATCAGGTCAGACAAATCCAGCTCTGCCATGGTGTCCTCACCGTTCTCACTCCCTGTTTCAGTCATAAGAAGGTACAAAAGTAATTATCTTTGAATAGTCTGATGATGTTTCATACCTGCCGATGTTTCATATCTTGTAATGCCTTATACCTCATAATGTTTCTTCCTGCTCAGGTACAGCCTGCCATTCCAGGCAGCAACCCACCATGCTGTGAGCCCCTACTGCTCTGTCCTCCCCCCAAGCTCTGACCTCCTGTCCCTGGCCCCTGCCAAGGAGAGCCTGCAGCTTGCCTGGAACACTGCATGGTACTCTGGGATGGATCAGCTCCTGGAGGAGTTCCGGGGGACCCGCAGTGATGTGGCTGAGTGAGTGATGTCATCACACGCATCGCTTTAGGCCCACCCTTTTTGTTGTCTTCATTTCCCCTGGGCAGATATTTACATTTGTTCACTAGCTGCTGTGATCACTCCAGATGGCAATGTGATTTGTTTTATTTATTCATTTTATACTAGATAATTTTAGTACTATTTTGTCTTCTTTTAGTTTCCACAGCGATTTGAGTCTGTCTGAGTCACAGGTTCTGTCAGTACGGGCGATACACCTCCCCAGCGGCCTTCAAGACTGTGTCCAGGCCATTGTCATGGCAGCAGGCCACGCCTATGTGAGGTCTGCCCTTTCCAGGCTCTGCATTTACCTGCTGATTGACAGGCTGGCCCTCACAAGCTCACACTCACACAGCTGCAGGGACACACTCTGCTCCCTCACCTGGCAGCCTGCCATTGCAAGGTATGCACACATGCACGTGCGCACACACACACACACGTGTGTTACTTTCTCAGTAGACAAAACAGGGACCCAATCTAATAGTCTCCAGGATGGACTCATAGAAGGAAGGAGATATATTTAGTGGTTTTATACACTAGGCCAGCTTTCTATTATACATCCTATTCCCTCATCTCCTCATTTACTCATAATTAGTGTATATTCTTAATGGATGTTACAGAGGTTAAAGTAAAATGGCAAAGAACCCATGACGGGCAGGTCAATCTACGTGCAAATAAGTCCTTTGTTGTTTTTTCATCGTTGCATTTTCAGAAGTTGACCTGTGTTCATTTTAAATATCTACAGGTACCGGTAAGTCGTATGATCTCAGTAATAGCATTCATTGATATGCAAATCAAAGCCGATATCTCTGACACCGCTGACCTGAGTTTGAATGAAGCTTTAGTAAATGAGACCTATTAACCAAATGACACTGACAAGCTGAAGGTGGCGGTTGCTATACTATATCAGAGAACTGGCCCGAGGCGGCTGCTTTAAATGTGGCTTTGTTTCTCCCTGCCCCAACGCCTGCGTGTAGATTTGTACAGGTACGTCCAGCGTGTCCGGAGGATGAGAGGCTGCTGGTGGACGTTGTTGTGTTCCTGAATGCCTACTTCCAACTGAGCCACTCTGAGGCAGAGGACACGGACCTGCGCTGGATACTGGAGCTCCTCCTCAAACAGGTCAGTGCTGAAGAAAATTCTAGAAATTAGCTGTTTCTAACACAATGTTTTTTATTTGTTTTACATCTCCTGCTTAAAATGAGAAAATGTTCTCACCATGCCCACCTGGTTAAATAAAAAATTTAAGGAATATATTACCCCAAAATTTTTACATGCATTCCTAGTGCGACCGTATGTCTAATGCACAATACGATACATATTGCGGTTTGAGGTTCACGGTTCGGTACATTGTCGGTACAGCACAAAAAATTATTAAAAACTTTTATGAAAGATTCGCTTAACATGCATATATGGGCGCATATCCGCAGCTATAATATATGGTATTTTAGGCCCCCAAAAAGTCTTAACGTTTTTTATTAATTAGGGCCCAAGCCAACGGCGAAGGCCCTATTGTTTCCCTAAAGATTATTAGGGTTCAACCACGAAGTGGTAGAACCCTATTGTTTTTGTGTTGAATGGTTATTATTAGGGTTCAACCACGAAGTGGTAGAACCCTATTGTTTTTGTGTTGAATGGTTATTATTATTATTTGTTGTCTGCCATGCTGGCAAAAATTCCCGTGAGCTGGAATGAGCTAGAAACATGAAACTTGGGGTAATAACTGGAAATGGTGTGCATGTGCCTCCATAGAAATATGAACCCAATCGGCCTCATGGTGGCACTGTAATTAAGGCTTCAAAATGTAAACTTTGAAAGGCCACGCCCCTTACACCGTAAGTCCGATTGACTTGAATTTTTCACACAGGTGCAGCTCAGTGTGCTCTACAAAAAAGCCTCAAGGACCATTAAGGTCCGCCAACAAAATCTTTCCGCCATTTAGAATTTTTTGAAAAACACATTTTTGACATCTTCTCCTATACCGTAGCTCCGATTGCCACCAACATTTTAGTGAATCATCATTGGACCAAGTTTATTAAAAATAAGATAAAACATGTTGATATCTAAATTACTTTTCAAGTTATTGACCAATGAACTTTGAAAGGGGTGTGGCTCTGGACATTAATGAACACAAATGGGCAACCGTAAGTCCAATCATCACTAAACTCACAGGATATGTTCAGATAAATGCCCAAGACATACCTAGACAGTTTCATATACATGCACCTCCAGGGGGCGCTGCAAGCGCAAGATAAGTGAGTAGCAATACACAAATTGTACTATTAATTGCATATTCATTCTCCAATCATGCAATATCTCTCAGGATGTCCTCATATGTAACTGAACCATGCCTTGCAAGTTTTAATCAAATTGACCACTTGGGGATGCTTTAAATGTATAATAACTACACGTGGAATGACACAAATCAAGCTATAGGTCATAAAATGTTTGTCCAATTGTTTCAAAACTTGCATGATATGTTTTATAACAATGTTGAACCACAGGTGTGAAATATTCCGCCATTTTGAATATTTAGAAAAAAAAACATTGACATTATTCTACACCATAGCTCCGATTGCCACCAAATTTTCTGTGAATCATCATTGGATCAAGCTTATTAATAGTTGAATAAAGCATGTCAATATCTTAATTACTTTTCAAGTTATTGACCAATGAACTTCAAAAGGGGCGTGGCTCTGGACATAAATGAACACAAATCAGCAACCGTAGGGCCAATTGTCACAAAACTCACAGG
>JACXGM010005706.1:11133-34672 GCA_016801145.1 Umbra pygmaea
ATGTTTTTAAACGGTTCCATGACCATAGACGTAGTAAAACACAGTTCGCTTGTCATGATTGCGCTGATCTTTTTCGTCACTTTAGTTTCGATTCTGGGGAGGAGGTGGCGGAGGGATACAACTCAGGTATTTTGAATTTGAACTGCAGTACCCATTTTTTAACGCTGGCTGTCCGTTCTACATATAGCACCTTTAAGTTGAACAAATTGAACTACTAGTTTTCCCCTAGTTTCTTTATTTAATCTTTATTTTCACCAGTTTCACGCCAAGACCAAATGTGGACTATACAGATGAGCCTTGTAGAATCACATTAATGTATATATAAGTACAAAACAATCAAAATGAAGAAAGTCCTGTAAACGGCTAATGTTTCATTTGTTATTTTCCTATCAAAGTTCATACAGCTACTACTAAAACACTTTTTGTCAATGTTATTATTGGGCAAACATAAAATACCTTCAAAGGCCACTATACTTTTTAAAATAAGACATTTGGCCCTATCTGCCCTAAGAGTGGATCATTCGGTCATCCTGAAACTTGTTTCAGTTTGCCTTCTTCATAGGCCCCAATACAGTCACATATTTTATCAGAAAACTGCTACCCACATTTCCTCGGAGGAGCGTCCAAAGACAATGGTGCTCCTATGACACTGCAACCTAAAAATAGATATCTAGTAACGAACCTAACTCGTGATATCAAGCGTAATTTGATTGCTTTCGTGACGCAATAACGAACCAGATGATCTATTTATAACACCGTTATATTACATGCATACTGTACTCAACAACATGCATTTTCATTCAATTTAGACATATCTGCATTGTTCGTGCGCAACGTCACAGCAAACGGGTTAACATGTAAATTGTATTTAATTTTCAAAATAATTCAATTTAAAAAAACTATCAAAGTGAAAAAAAATCTAACGATTTGCATGTTATGCTTTACAGCAGCTAGCTAAACGTTAGCAATCCATAGCAATCAGGGTGGTTTTCCTATAATTTACTGAGTGACTAGCCCATACTTAGGTTTAAGAAAACCCCCGAATGTTATCGATAGCTAAGCATGTGTCTTTTCTTGATTAATGAAACGTTGTTGAAAACAATTCCAAGTTGTGAAACGTTTGCCAGTTTGGGCTAATAGATTGTTGATTCTCCTCCACCCTGTCTGTTTAGCCTCTTTACAGAGAGAGCACAGTTAGCTATGCTAAGAAAAGCAGCATCAGATTCTAAAGCAACATGCCTTCTGCAAAAGTGAGACTGGTCTCGCGCCCCGCCACCACTAGTTATTATGATTCAAAAATCTATTTTTAACATTGCGCGACTAGCTACATAATATAAAACAAAGAATAACTGTGTATTTAAGAAACGATATCAGTGTATTACGCTTACCTTATGCTGTAGTAACTCATGTTTATCCACGGTTGCTATGGATCCCCCAGCTGGTGGCCTCCGGTTGCAGCAGACAACTTTGACACGCTTTGGGGAAGGGGGGATACCCACAGCCCTAGTATCCGCACATGTCTACAACGCACTGTGCTATTGGATGGTAGGGTGACACGATACTTGTGTGATTGGATAGTTTTTTTTTGCTTCTGCATTCCATGGTACCGAATGCAAATTCAGACCCGATGCTTCAGCCTCTTTATTTATACTCAAATCTAAATAAACTAATGCTACTATAAAAGTCAATCACACATTATGTATGTCATTCATTATGCGTTACTTTTTAATTGATAAACACAGTAAACTTAATTTAAGATGTGTTATGGGCACAGGTACAAAGCAATAAGTTAATAAACAAACTCTGTCGCATCAATTGTAGCACTGAACAACAAATGGCACATACCAAGTGATTTTGAGAAACACACACATTGACTGGGCTAGATTTGGCAATTAGAGTGAACTCAAATGTTCATTGCTGAAAATGACCATGTACAGTTATGTTCAGGGAATGTTAAATGGTGCCTCTGTACTGGAAATATTCCCTTGTTTCCTTAGCAACCTCATCAGCCCTTTCCTCCTCCTCCATGTAACCTTGATGCCATAGTCCCTCTCCGGGGTGTCCTCTGCTAAAATATCTAAAGTCAGATTGTGTGGAGGGGTCATCGGCTGTGATGGAGTTAACATGAGACAAAGGAAAGAGGAGGAACTGCCATCATGGTGTAACTCTGGAGTCTCTACATCAGGCGGGGAAAAGACATTGTCGGTGACAGGGGTGCAGTGTGTCGTTGAACCTGCAGTCAGAGCAGAGTATGAGGCTGGGTGCTTGTTAGGTCTTGTAACATTGCCTGGAGTTTTGAGGACCTCCACACATCTGCTGGGATTTGATGCTTCATCTTCAGGGGTTGTCTTTGACAACTGTCTTCTGTCAGCTGTCCTCTTGATAGAAGTTCTCAGTTTTGTTGTCTTGGTATCACTTTGGTTATTTACAGAACCAACCTTACGCACTTGAAAGTCATGGGGATCCTCTTGGGCTCCAACACCAGATTTGTTTTTGTTCTTTCCATTTGCTGGCTGTTGATGTAGAGCTTGGGCTGTTGACCTCCTCGCAAAGGATAAGGATGGAAACTTGCAGACGCTTCTGGATAATTGTGGACTCCGGTCAAGATGACTGGTTCCAGACTGGCATGTCTTCTTTAACCTCCTTCCTCGGGGTACAGAGGGCAGTAGTTGATCAAACTGTGGACATACCTGACAATGGTTTAAAGGTGGGAAAGACAAAACATTACTTATACACGTGCAGTCTATGGTTTGAATGGACAGTTCAAGGTTAGTCGAAGAATAATCAATTACATTAAAAACAGAGGTTTGATGATCATGTTAATAACCATAAACTGTAATCACCCAGGAGTTACAGGCCGTGCTGCTGCTTTCCTTTCGTTGATCCTCAACTAGAAAAGACTTTGGATTTCGAGCGCCTCTAACTTGAGGCACGTTGTGGTATCTGGCTCCATCTAGTGGTGGCTCAACAAACAGCAGAGGCGTCTTCTGTGAGTTTGGCAAAGATTTTCTTGTCTTGCGGGGCATCAGAGATCATGTCTGAAAAGCTGGTGGTTTTAAGAGATGGTCAAATGTAAAGCCTGCGTTTACACGGGCAGCCCAATACCGGATAAATTTGACTAACGAAACTAGCTTTGCAAAAATATGGATGTACAGGTCTGGGTCGAGTTCATCGTTATGCAACGTTTTTGAAAAACATAGAAATATGCTATCTAGAACAACCATGCCTTTCCATGACATGAGGAGTATGGACTCATGTTGGGTCTGTTTGAATTAGGCAATAAAATGTAGTTTCACAATAAATAAAGTTGAGGTATTATAGCTATAATCCTACATGAAAGGTTGTGCATGACAAGTATATTCTATGTATCGCATATGATTTAAATATACTGTATATACATTTAGAAATGTAAATATACAAGGTAAAACCTGACTTCCCATAGCGAAAGAAACGTTAACAAGCATGCAATTGTTTCGCAACTATAAAACCCACAAGAGTGACGTACGTACCCATGTACCATTACCACATTAAACCATACTACTTGTATCACAAAACGTACCTGGATGTATTGCATAACGGAAGTATCTAATAGTTAGCAATGTTTTGAATACATTTTGTCGATCGCTTTGCTTTGTTTTTCGTACGTCTTATTTCCAGGTCTACATAATGGTTAACTCTGATTGGTTTTCACGCCCTACGAGTTCAAGCCCATTGGATATGCAAAGATCACATGACCGGAACTACACATACTGCGCCAAAATTCAAAATCCCACACTGAATGACAGAATGAAAGGATATCGAGATACGCCTAGTGATATATTACACATACAAACCTCCTTTTCATTTAATGCTTTTATTATTGATTATTGTCAATATTTTAATAATAGTTAGGAACACAGGATTAAAGCGCATTGCATCACCATAATATGAAGGTTTGTGCAAACGAAACTTGACGTTACGGCTAACATACCTAGTAACTGGCTAACAAACTAAAAGCGCCAGTATGGCTACCTCAACTTGCTAGCTAGTTTTACAAAAGTACTGCATCTACTTACTTTCAGATCTATAATGACTAGTTCTATGATATGTTTAAATGTTTGGATGTTTACAATACATTTATTAGCTATCATGTTATGATCAGCTGTTGTTATAACTAGTAGCATCGAGTTCTAGAAGTCTGCGTCATAAAACAATGCTTTGTATTTGAAAGTCGCTAACTGGAGTATTTGTTGTCGTTGCTAAAAGAGTTACTGTAGCTAGGTACTTAGCAAGATATGTTATTGATATACAGTGTACAAACAAATATATTTTAGTTCAACTCCGTTAGCTAAGTTTAGTTAAATCACTAGAGTAACGTCTGGACACATGGAGAACTGGTCATGATGTGATTGATCCACATCCAGTCTCTTTTTTTATGTTGCGTAAATTGTTCTTTGCATACTTGTGCTAATAGCTAGCTAACGGTTAACGTTACTTCCTTTTGATATAAAATACTTAAGAGACCTGGGTACTTATATGTACTAACTGCTACTACATTGATTTTTGCTAAGTTGACCTCATCGAGTCGGGTAGGGTTATACTGTAAATTGTTGCAAGTTACTGATTCTTCGCCTACTCAGCAATTTAACCTAACTAGCTTGTCTCTGCCCAGACGAATGTCCTAATGTACTGTAGCTAACATTCTAACCCTAACACCTGTCTTTTCATCTTTTCAGACAGAAAATTACCACAAAATCAAAGGGCCATCCTCTATAAAGTACATATGAGCAGAATGAGCCCAAGAAGGCCGTTAATCCTCAAGAGGAGAAAGTTGCCATTCCAGCTAAATGATCCGGTACTTGATTGCACCGTTGATGATCCAGATGCGCAGCAGCAAACAGAAGCATCCAAACGCTTAGATGGCCAGTGCTTTCCTGATGGCATCTGCATCATGGACCACCCCACTATGCCTGACACCCAAGTGGTTGTCATCCCCAAAACTGCAGACCTTAAGAGTGTAATTGCGGCCCTCACTGCCAAGGGGAAGGAATGTGGCCCTAATGGTCCAACTAAATTCATTCTTTTAAGTGGTGGCAGCAGTGTGGATGAAAGTGTAGATTCTTCCTGTCAACCAACCAAGGGAGGTCACAGCTTCTGTAGGAGTAGCGTGGTGACATGGCCAGAGAAGGCAACAAATGACCTCCAAGGAGATACAAAGACATTAACCACAATTAAACCATGTAAGTGTACTTGTTTCATGATTTCACTTATATGACCCTCAACGTTATATTGAAAAGCATTATTGATAAGCATTTTATTTATTTCACAGTAAATAGGGATCTTGATTGCAGTCCACTAGATGACAGCCTTACTAACATCCAGTGGCTTGGGAGAATGAGTACAGATGGTCTTGAACCAGTTGCTGCAAATAAAGCTGCCAACAAGGACAGCTATGAAGCCAACCAACAGATACTCCAGGTATTTTTCTACTAGCATCCTAGTGTAACACGAAAATTGACATTTAAGTGGGCGTCACTCTTTTATCTGGTAAGTTTTAAAAGTACCGCACTCAAGTGTGCTTGCTGGATTATTCTTAAGAATAAGTATTAAGTAATAACACTTAATAACACTTAATACTGTTAAAACATACTAGATACGATGAATAGACAGCCTCTATTGTTTTGTCCACAGTCAAGTGAGCGAGGCGAAGCACGTACGGTGAAAGGCCCCATGTCGGAGAGACCACCATACTCGTACATGGCAATGATTCAGTTCGCCATTAACAGTGATGAGAATAGGAGGATGACCTTGAAAGATATCTACAATTGGATTGAGGAACACTTTCCATATTTTCGAAATGTAGCCAAACCAGGCTGGAAGGTAAATATGCCCAATAAGCTCTTTATTTAGTATGTCAGGATCTGGGGTCCCCTGTCTCTTAGATACTCTACCTTGTTTAGAACTTGAGAACGATATCATGTTAGAAACCTTTATTCATATTTCCTTCGCCAGAATTCCATCCGCCACAATCTCTCACTGCACGACATGTTCATCCGTGAGACTGCACAAGACGGCAAGATCTCCTACTGGACAATCCGCCCAGAAGCGAATCGCTGCCTTACTCTTGATCAGGTTTACAAGGTGGGCATGTTAGAAACCTTTTCTGTTTCAACCCTCATATCTTCTTTTCTCATTTGTGCAAATCTAATGAAAATACAATGTTCATAACTTTATATCCTGTCTGGGATATTTACCATCCCGACAGATATTTTAAATCATTATTTAGTGGAAACCTCACTCATTAAAGGTGCTATTTCTAGAATCCGATCCGTAACACTGGAACTTCTTTCTCTTTCCAGCTGACCAGCTTACAAACGCTGCAAAAACTATTCCTTGATATTTAAAAAATCCAATGAAAAAAATAGTGGTGCTTGAAAGTTTGTGAACCATTAAGAATGCTCTATATTTCTGCATAAACATGTCCTAAGACATCATCGCCTGAATAATTTCACAGTCAAATTAACGGCTTATCCTAGAGTTTCACAAACATTTGCCGCTCACATATGTAAAATGGGTCATTGTCCTCAGTAAATGACCAAGCATAATATTTTTGTCTGGTTTGTTTTTATTGGGTTCTCAATGTAGTTTTAGGACTTGTGTGAAAATTCAATAATGTTTTAGGTCCTATTTATGTAGAATTATGGGAAATGTATAATGGTCCAGAGACACTTAAGCACCACTGAATATGGGCTAATGATTCCCAGCACTGTGTAGTGCTATGTAACATAAAAAAGCTCTGCCTAATATTTGTAAATTATATTAAATACAGACGCGTGTGCACAATGACGAACACTTTGGAAGGACAACTCGTCATGTCCTGTTCACACAGCAAAATATGCACTGTAAGGTGTAGAAAATAATTGTCCCATCTAAGCTGCCTTTCTATTTTTTGCTATTATGAAATGAATGTTCTACAGCTTTTGGAAGCTGCTCACCAAAAGAGAAATTAGTTCTGTTTTCACTCTGGGATTCTACACAGTGCACCTTTAAACCGCTGACATTTGCAGTTCTGTTGCTCTAGTTAATCCCATTGTTTTACTCATGTTACACTTACACAGCGGTAAGAAATAGCATCCCAAAAGACAAATTAGATTAGAGGGGAATTGGGAGGGGAGAAAAATTTGGAAAAATTACACACCAAAAGAAGTTGAATTTGTAATAATCTTGGAAATGATATTGAAATGAAAACACAACACTATAATAACCATGCTGCGTTTTCTGTTTTTTTTTTACCTGTCTTCCGCTCCACCTCAGATTGAGTCTGATTCAACTTCAATCTCACCTCAGACAGTGCAGGTCTGTGACCAACACGTAAGATCCTTTAACCATTTCTTTTCCATCACTCAGCCAAGGAGGCCAGGACATTCAGCCAGGGAAGACAGAACAGGCTTTCCATCTGCTTTTTGAGTTCCTTAACCTAATGTTGTATTTTAGGGAGGAGAGGGCTACTGCAGGCAAAGGAGGCATGTTCAGAGACTGTCTATAGAGACAGTGACTCCCTCTCTGAGGTCTAGCTCACTCCATCCTCGTGTTGTTTCTGAGAGAAAGGTGATCTGTGTGTTGAGATTGAAAAAAATCAAAATTGTCTCCCCAGCAACAGAAAATAAGTGCTCCTGATGTGAAGAAAACAGCCATCCATGCACCAGGTGAGCGAGGGATCAATGTAGGGGGGACTAGCAGCCGACTGACTGCAAATTCTTTTGACATACACATTACTAACGTGTAGTCATGACTCTTTTTCCTCTTCCATGGGTTTAGAAAGAAAGATGAAGCCCCTTCTTCCTCGTGCTGACTCCTACCTAGTCCCTATACACCTGCCGCTCAACCAGTCACTTTTCCTGTCGTCAACCACACAGTTCCCTCTCTCTGCCCCCCAGCAGATGTCTAGCTCCTGTCTAGGGGGCAAGAGGGTCCGTATAGCTCCTAAGGTAGCCACACCCTCACCATATCTTTTCATTGTGATACAGATAGCATTTTTGCATGTGAAATGTTTATGCTCATAAACCAGAGTTACGGAACCTTAAAATCACCATATCTAATGGGATTGCTTGTCAAAAAATGCTAAATTTAAGATAGGAGTATCTTATGAATTAAGTGTTGTTTTGTGCTGTACTTTTTTTATTGTATCATGAGTCTGTAAATAAAGAAATATATTTTAGAGCCCGACCGATAAAGGATTTTTAAGGCCGATATCGATACAAATATTTGGTGATTTGATATTCATGTAGATATAGATAGAATCCAGAAACGAGTAACAAAACAGATTTATGTATGAGTCCTCACTAAAATAATATGATAATGCAGTTTAAAAATAAACTTGTTTGTTTTATTGTCACAACAGAACAGAGGAACTTCAAACAATTAAAGTTCTGATAAATAAACTATAAACTTAAGATATGAAACTTAGTCATTTCAACAAATACACAACAACAACCACAAAAAACTAAGTTACCAGTATTAATAGACTTAATACCTTCATAAATATAACGTTAAACAAGATCTCAGTTTCACCCTCAGTGACTTTGTATTCGGCAGGTTACACACAGTGAGCCCTCCGTGTTGCCGCTGTATGCTCCTCCCCCTCCGGAGGTTAAAGAGGAACCTGTGTGCACCCCCTTGACCTCCATTTTGCCAAAAGCTGTTCAGACTAATATCAAGAGGGAAGTCCGCAGCTCCAGACGCAAGCAGCGCCTCATCCTACCTTCCAACGAGGAGCCTGTACTCCTCTTTTCTGACAGCACCTTCTTCGACTCCGGCCTGGCTTCCGACGCATCTGCGTTTCAGGACACCCGAGATGGTGAGCTTGAATCTCGTCCAGACCCTGACAGCCCCAACAGGGAATACTCCTTCAAGACCCCCATCAAGAGTAGCCACCCAGCCTCCTCCACCCCCAGCAAGGCGCCGACTATACGGCCCTGGAGGGTAACTCCGCTGGGCAAGGAGAAAGACATTGTGCTGGACTTCAGCCCCATTCGCACCCCTGGTCCCAGCGCTACACCTCAGCGTCACGACCACACCTCCTTCAGTTTTAATAGTACTCCCTTCAAGGACCTGCCGTTGTTCAACTCCCCTAGGGAGCTGCTTACCTCAGCGCGTTCTGCTTCCACAGACGGCCCCAACGTCACCTACTCCCCCAGGCCTCAGCGTCTGCTGAGCTGCTCTAGAGAGCTCCAGGTTGGGGGACCCTCCGCAGCCAACCGTTCCCTAACGGAGGGTCTGGTCTTGGACACCATGAATGACAGCCTGAGTAAGATACTAGTGGATATCAGCTTCTCTGGTCTGGAGGATGAGGAACTGGGAATGGGGAACATTAGCTGGTCTCAGCTCATCCCTGAACTCAAGTAGACTTGGCCAAGCAGTTGACAAACTTTTTACCCAATGAGAAGGAGGATGTAGTCTAATAATTTTCTAAGCTGCTCACATATTGTTTTCCACTCTGTGTATATGTTTGATTTATTTCCTTCCTTGAATTTGGATTTTCCTTTGTCTCTGGCTTTTGTTTTGTGCATTCGTTTCATGCCCTCAGCTACAGTTAACATATTGTGATTGCAATTCCACACCTCACAATGGTATTAAAGGACCTGCTAGAAAATAGAATGTTATGTTTGATTTGTACGTTTGTGTGTACATAGAATGTTTGTTTAATTTGCACATTTTGTAATATATTTAGCTCTTTGAAATGTAAATGAGTATACAGTGAGACAGACACTACCATACTAGAATGTAAGATCTGGTGCCTCCTAAAAATGACTGTCTTCCACCAATGTCAGAAAGTAATAAAATATCTCACGACTTTGCCTCAACCCAAATGACATTTTTGCTTTCTTTTCATCAAATATAAAGCATTCTCGATTGATTAACAAGTCAATACCTATCGTAGGGAATGTTTGTAAAGAGATGTACTGGGTATGCAACATCAATGTCTGCCTTTGTGAACCTTTAAACAGCGGTGGTAGTTTGAACAAATATGTTAAAGTTATGTGGCGATGTCGTTCACGTAGTCTGCAAAAAGAAAATCTATTTGGAATTTGTTCAATATTTTTGTCATTGGGATATTTTAATTTAGAATTTTAATTATTGTTTAATGCAGTCCTGTATCATGTTTTGTTTTAATTTTGTGGTCACATTTGACTTGCCCCTGAGGAAATCTGCAAAAAATAGTTTTTTAGAATCCTATGTAACTAACTTGAAAGGATAACAGGTTGCTGTTTCTCATTTAGTTTTATTCAAATATCATATATCAGTACGCTAAGATTTTTTTTAAATCAGTGGTGCTTGAAAGTTTGTGAACCCTTTTATATTTCTGCATAAATATGGCTTAAAACCTCAGATTTTCAGCCATTCCTCCGTACAGAACCGCTTCAACTGTTTTTCCTCATTAACTGCTCGCTTTAGGTCCTAAGATCGGATTAAGGTCAGGGCGTTAAATTTGCCATTCCAAAATATTTACTTTATTTTTCTTTAATCATTCTTTGGTAGAACGACTTGTGTGCTTAGGGTCGTTGTCTTGCTTCATGACCCATCTTTAGTTTTAAGTGATTCTTCCCCATTTTTCTCCCCTCCCAAATCTGACCAATCTCGCCTTCGGCTGCTCCACAACTCCCTGGACATACCTGTGGGATGTCAAAGGGCACGCACACGGTTCATCCAACCACGTGTTGCCTAGCCGCGGTTTCTTTTCGCACTGCAAATCCAACACGGAAGCCTTTAGTCAGATTCATGACAACACCTTTTGAGATTCAGTTCACGAAAAGATGCCTTGACATTTTACTTTACAATTCGCAGGTATAATTCCGAATTCAGTACAGTAAAGCTTAGCCCATGTATCTACAGTGGCAATGCGGGGCGAGAATATGCTTCTTGGGTGCTCATACTGCTCCTGAGATTTCATAAACGGTTTAATGCAGTATTTGATGATTTATTGTTCACAATGGGTTGTGTTTGCAACCAAAATTCCAAAATTAAATCTAACATACTCAATACATGGTCACATACGTGGTCATACAATGGTTATTGATGTTTTCTGTAGTTTCTCTAGTCTGAGATGGTGGCTTGTAGGTGGTACTTTGATTGGTTAGCTTGATCAAAGGTGGTACTAGGTTTGAAAAGTTTGAGAATCACTGATCTAAAGGGTTCACAAACATTCAGGCACCACTATGTTTTGTGAGTCGATACACTTTTTATCCTCTCTGTCTCCCCCTACAGGCCTGTTACCATAGCATATGCTTCCTAGTATTGTTGTTTAACAAAAAAGAAAAAAAATTAATGGTTAATATCATTTCTGTTCTAACTTCCAATCCTTTGCCTTAAAATCCTACACTGATCCCAAACTAGTCTAATCAGGGTATGGAGTGTTTTCATTGGCTCCGTTCTTCGTATGGTGTGTTTTCATTGGCTCCGTTCTTCAGTAGGTCTGGACTTCTTGCTGAGCCACTTCCAACAGTATCTGGAGCTGCTTACTGCAAGAATCTGTAGAGTACAGAGGAACTGTCATTAATATTCTACACAACACCACAAGCGTAAAACACCACAAGCATTACCTGCCCGTTTTGGTGTTGCATTTAAAATGGTCACGTCACAACGTACATGTTGAAATGAAAAAAGATAGGGTGTGTGACTCACTGAAGATCTTTCTCCATCGATCGGGCAGGCGTGAGCGGTGCACAACCAGGTAATACACAGGGACTCCAGACAGGGTGAGAACACAACTACCCCCGGTGTTCCAAGGGTCTGAATAAAGAGACAGCCCAACAATGAAGAAGCACACCACTGTGAAGACGACTGCGATTGCCAGTGGCACCTAGTGGACATAGAATAGAATTATGAGCTGATGATAGAAATATGTCATTGAAGAGAGCACAAATATATTTTCCATTTGAAGTCCATTTAAATGTATTCTACTAAAGCAATACTGACTGTGTAATAAATGTAACAGTAATATCTGAGCCCTACAGGGAACAGCGTTTTACTACGATTGTTTTCTGTGCTTATGCGCTAATATTGGCAAACAAAGGAACAAATATGAAAAAAGATTACAAAGTAGTGATGGTAACCTTGAAGGGTCTTGGGTGTAGGGGGAAACGGTAGCGGTGTATGAGCATACCCAAGGTAGCCATGGCGATAAAGAGCCACCGAGAGAATGATGCAAAGTTGATCAGCTGGAAGATCTCCCCTCTTATGAGCATCACTATCACCAGTGGATACTGGAGAAAGACGTAAAAAACCCTCATCTCAGTGGGACCATGATAGTAAGGCATTTACAGATCTCCAGAGAACACTACTAGTAACTTGACTGAGAACACATTTACATTTGATAGTAAGGCATTTACAGAACTCCAGAGAAAACTACTAGTAACTTGACTGAGAACACATTCACATTTGATAGTAAGGCATTTACAGAACTCCCGAGAACACTACTAGTAACTTGACTGAGAACACATTTACATTTGATAGTAAGGCATTTACAGAACTCCCGAGAACACTACTAGTAACTTGACTGAGAACACATTCACATTTGATAGTAAGGCATTTACAGAACTCCCGAGAACACTACTAGTAACTTGACTGAGAACACATTCACATTTGATAGTAAGGCATTTACAGAACTCCCGAGAACACTACTAGTAACTTGACTGAGATTCACATTTGCAGCAAGAACTTGGAAGCATTTAGGGTTGGGTCCTTTCCTCAGGGATTTTTCACCTTGCAGATTCTGGGATGTGATTTAGCATATTTTCGATTACTGGTCCGATGCTCTAATCACTAGGCTACCTGCCACCCGACCTGTAATAGTGGACTCCATTCAGTATATACTATACCAGCATCAGCACGGCAGGTAGTGGTGTGCTTCTACGGACATGGATCATTGAGAAGAGAACTGGCCAGTGTCCCTCCCTGGCACCCACGAAAAGCATCCTGCACAACGGATACACAGAGAGACACTTGAAGGTGTCTCGTACGTTCTGATTGTCAGACTCTGAATTGTGCAACTGGAGCATTAATATGCTCATAGGACTTGTAGTTATTGAAAAGTGTTCTCCAGACAGATCTGCCTTGGAGGCAGAAGTTATTTGATTGGTTGATTCAAAACTAAGGGCGGACCTCACATTAACTTTAATCTTGATTTATAATTACGATTTTTTAACATTCCAGTGTGGTTAAGGTTAGGGTTAAGTTTAGGTGTACGGTTAGATATGATTAAAAACGGAGAAAACTATTCTCATGTGCACATTTCTGATGTCATGTGAGGTCCGCCCTCAGTTTTGAATCAACCAATTAAATGACTTCTGCCTCCAAGGCAGATCTGCCTGGAGAACACTTTTCAATAGCTAAAAGTCATGTGAGCATTGTTACCTGGGAGCTCCGAAGAAGCCACCGTTTAGTGCCCCAAGACAGGATATAGCTACCAGTGCAGGAATCACAGACGCCAAGCCGTGAAGAGCGCGATTGGCAAATGTCTGCAATAAAGAGTTGGCATACAGATCGAGGCTAAAGTGCAGTTAATTTCACGTGACCTCAATCGTCAGATGTGACAGTACTGACCACAGCCACGGCGTCTGATACAAGAAGCTCCCCTGCTGTCATCATGGTGTAATAGGCAACGTTGACAAGAACATAGCATAACGTCACTGTCACCATGGAGACGATGATTGCCAGTGGGATGTTTCTGACAAGATAGAGCACACATGACGAGACTATGAATAAACATATACTTATTGCGGTCAATTGTCTTTTTTGTGGGTGGTACCTACATTCTTTTCCCCTCCCAATTTGTCACGTCCAATTCCCCTTTGACCTTGTTTCGTGTGCTCCACAGCAAGTGCGTGATGTAAAAGATCGATCGCATGCTTCCTCCTGGCGCGCATTGACAAGCTGATTCTTATCACAGTATCAAAATGGAAGCCTTTCGTTGATACGCTTGTGGTGAGGCTACACATTCATCAAAGACACAAACCCAGTTAACAGCAACGTGACAAGGTACCCCAATCCGACTATCCACCCAACCCACCCTGGGCCATCGTTGGAATGTTGGTATCGGGATACAAACCCCGGCAAATGTGAACCAATTGTTCTGCGAGGCACAATAATGTGTTTTTAATGTAAAATACCTGTTTGGGTTAATGATTTCTTCTGTGACAAAATTCAGATAAAACCTGCGAAGAAATAAACATATAGAATTGTTCAATGGATAACACATGCATGCTATGAAAATAGATGGTCCTGAGTGCTGCATACCATCCCCCATAAGCATATAGACCAGAATAGAATGCCAATGGTAGCTTATCCAGAGTGAGGGTATCTATCTCAAAGCCATTCTGGAAGTTCTCTGTTTGTCCTAGGGAGGGGAAAGGAGAACCAGTTACCAGGTTTGATTGAGTATGGTCCCAAGTAGAGTATATTGTGTGGATTGTATTATGCTACTATACAAAAAACCCTTACACACCTCTGGCTAATGCCATGATGCCAGGGACAATGATTAGAACCAGGGCAAACATCTTGATGAACGTCAGAGTCACTTGGGTGCGGGTAGCCAGGGTCACACTCCAGCAGTTTATCGCCACCACAAATGCTACAGGGAGAGGTAAGACAAGTTTTGTTGAAATAGCATTATATATGAGTCATAGAATTCGCTAGGTCCTATCAATAGAAAAGTTATCATAGACAGAAAGAATGACTTGCCACTCACTCACTCCAAGGATGCTGACCAGTTTTATCAGAACAGTGGGAGGAGCACACGGCGTAAAGAAGGGTTCTACCACATAACGGCCAAATGCCAGGGCCACGTAGGATGCCACCGCCGGCCTGTAGTGCAATGACAGGGCAGTAAAATGATTAGCGTCATGGTTTCCGTCTCCGGGAGTGCCAGAGTCATTGGCTCAAGCCCCATCGACTCCATGTCAGAGTTTACGTTCTGTGTAACCCGGATATCACATAACATTCCAGTACTAATAGTTCACCTTGTTTACAGTTGGCATCATCCCTGTTTTCACCTAGAGAACACTTAGTCCAACAATCAACAAGACACATCAGTTATCTTTCATTCATTAGTATCAGTACTGGTGTTCCTGATTGTGTTTAGTTAGCTGTCGCTCATTGTTAATATGTACGTGTGAGTATAGTTGTTGTTCCATGTTCAATTATGACTCGTTTAGTTTTGTGTTTTCAAAAACGATGTTTCATTTGTCTGTGCATTATCCCTATAGCAGGCATTATTATTTGACTAACTTGTACTAGTCTACTATCCACAAAGAGACACAGATACACACTACTAACCTGATGAATAAAAACTCTGCCCAGAGTCGGAGGAAAGCAGGTAAGGGTCCTAAGGTCTCCAGAAGATAGGTGTAATGGCCCCCTGACTTTGTAAATGTGGTTCCCAGCTCAGCATAGCACAGGGCCCCTAAGATAAATGACATGTGACACCTTATGGAAATTGAAGCAATAATGCGGGTGGGGTTCATTTTTTGTTTCATGTAGTTTGTTCAAATCTGGTGTTGATTTTATCAAGAACATCAGACAATTTAGAGTGGATGTTGATTACCCACACTGCAGTGTGGGTTTGCAGTCAAAGTAACTTTGTAGGTGCAAAGGCTGATTACACTGCAAACACCAAAGGATTTTAACTCCTGGAAACATGACTCAGCTCAGTGGATATTTCAGTACAGCTTTCTACCAAAACAAACATAGAGTGTGTAAGATACAGTATTACACCTCTATGACAACTGGGTTAGTCTGTATGGGAATGGGATTGTGTGTTCTATGAAATAACGAATACATTCAGCAGAGAGCATAATAAAAATAGAAAAATACAATATTTAGCAACACACTCATACAATAAGTACTTTCTGAGTTACTCTGAATTCACAAGTTTTAGGATCATTATCAAAATGATCAGTTAAAATGTGAACTCCCTTTACCTGATACTTTTTGTCTTAAGTAGGGACATTCCAAAACCTGTGAACTCAAAGTAACTCAGAAAATTACTTTCACTAAAGTAAATTCCCACTTCCGGTTGAAACTTACCAAACGTTGAGAGGACTCCACACAGCGCCCACACCAACAATGACAGCCCAACACTCCCACTGTTCATCAGGACCCCTTTTGGTGCAATGAAGATACCGCTACCCACCACAGTACCAATAACAAAGGAGATCGCAGGTAGCAGACCTATTGTCTTTCTTAGGTGGATCACTTTGTCTTCTTTCTTCTCCTTGATCTCACCACCGTCTCCCTTTGGCTGAATTTTATCCATGCCCATTGCTTCAGCAACCTCAGCCAGATACAAATATGTTCCAGTGAATAAATCAAATCAAAAATAAAAACTTTTTAGTGGAAAAATCCTTTTCCATTCCGGAGTATTGAGATGTTTTTGCTTTATGTGAACAAAAACATGTTATGTCTTTATGAACACAAATAGATTCCGTTTATGGATCAATTGTAACATCCGGTTCACAGCTGACTAACTGATGCTACTTGTACAAAGTATCAAATGAGTAGTGCTGTAACTGTAGACGATCCTTTATCTTGGAGAAAACAAGCTTAGTGGTGTTGTGGAAGTTGAACGGGTATACTAGTTTACCCCTAACACTTTCACATGGCCCTTTTCCCTGAACACGTACCCTCCTCCCCATTGGCTCAAATAAATCAGCACAGACAGTAACCATGGTAATTCACCCATCCTGCAAGCGGGGAACAAAGCCAACAGTCTCCCAAGCCTCAAAACCTGAGTAATTAAGGCAGTTTAGACGGATCAAAGCCGTGCGGAATTCACTCTACTGAGTGTGTGTGTGTATTTGCACGTGCATTTGTGTGTGTGTGTCCATGTGTTTAAGTTGTGTGCACAGCTTGATACAGGAATGCATGGCGAGCAAACCCAACTTGTTGAGACAGCTGTACAGATGACGAGCGACGCTTTCAACAACAACTTCCCAACAGTGAATATACATGCTATATTAGCCAATGGACCTACTGATGTCCTCTAATAGCCACAACATATATGAATTATTCATTCATAACATGTTCATTACAATAAATCAGCACTAAGTGATATTCTAAAATTAGTTTGAAGTCAATCATTTCCTATGCTTTGAGCCTTTCTGTCACTGCACACACATGTAATAAAAAGCAGCAATGTCTTTGGGTTAAACTAGTCTTTAAAGTCTTTGGTAAGGAAGCTTTAAAGTCACAAATTACAGATCAACAGCACACTGTAAAAAATGTCTGACCTTGGTCTTATTCTTTGCACAGCTGACAGTTTTCCCATCTCAGTTCATCAGTGGCCTGGTTTTTTGTTAAAATTCCTTGGAAACAGCAGGTAGCAAAGAAATTATTGGCTGCTTTTGTCATTTAATTTGACATGTTATGTTGTAATTGTATATCACAATGGGTGGTTACATTTCCAGAAAACATGGAAAACTAGGAAAATAGGTTATTCACAACAGATTACTACATTAACTTGACATGGCATATTTGACTTGTAAGGGAAATTATTCTTTGCAATCATGTTTATTCAGCTAAAGGTTTAGTATTCTTAGGGAAGACGAACACTGCCAGTTCTGTTACTTGTGTTCAGCTGCTAAACCCCTGCAACATAGGTTCTTCCAATTCTTTCCAAGACAGTAGTATTCTTTTAGAAAACCCTTAAAGTTTAAAGGGCTTAAACTAGCCAAATTTCCATATACAGGCAAGTATTACATTTAAAAAAAAATGTATATATCATTACTTTAAAAAGATTGAAGGTAAGAAAGCTTTTAACAGATATTGTTTTCATTATAGGCTTTCAATGTACAGCCAAATGATGACTGCCGACTGACCCCTCAGAGTCCAGCCCCTCTCTAGGTTTCTTCCTAAGTTTGAAATTTACAAGGGAGTTTTTTACCTTTGCCAGTGTGCATCAATTGTTGTTGCTTGCTCTTTGGGATTAGCCCACAATTTAGGTATCTGTATAAGTGCTTTGTGACATCTGATAAAAAGAGGTTATATAAAATAAATTAGTTTGATTAATTAATTTAAGCATTGATAAAAATATATACACGTAATTTACGTAGCAAATATCTGTACTTTTTTTTATTAATTTCAAGGTTATCCCTCTGTAATATAAATAATAATGTTCAAAATAAGAACAAAATAGGTCAGTTAACGTCCCCACTCGAGACTGGGTTCAGGCGCCAGAGACAGGTCACTCTCAATGGCTCTGGGTGGCTCTGTGTTCGGGTAAACAGAAGGCAAGTGATTGGCTGCATGGCTGCTTCCGGTGTAATCACGCATGTGATTGGTGACCAGTGCGGAAGCAAAATAAAAATGTAAAAAGGTAAACAAATGTATGTTCTTTATATGTACGACAGCTATTAGAGTAAAACTTGTTAAAACAGTGACATTTATGCAGAAAACAACATATTGGTAAGCAAGTCACTTATGTCGGGGTAAGCTTGCAGTTGCATTTCGTCGGCTCTAAGTAGATAGCTAGCTGTTAAGTAAAAATGTGTTGCAACTCGTCTACTTCAGTAACTCAAGCTCGTAGCGTTTGGTCCGTCCGCCATAGCCCCCCACTGAGTTCAAGTTTTGCACTGACACTTAGCCTTTTGGACTCAGCTGCCGAACTGTTAATGGTTCGGAGGGATTTCCAGTCTGCTTTCGACACATGTGAGAGAGGCCTGGAAAGCCTTTGCAACGCAGAACAAGAAGACAACAGGTGCGTAATAATGTTTTGACATGGACGTCGCTGTATTTAATTAAACATAAAAGTTGTCCATTTTACTTTAGGTATGGGGAGTTGAAGGTTGCGCTATGCGTTGTAGGACTTCAAGCATTGGCTGAACTCAATCAGTGGCATGGAGTTCTAGCTTGGATCCTCCAGCATTTTCAAAGCCTTGAGAAAATACCTGCCAAAATAATGCAGTTGTGGTAAGGAAAACAGAACACATCATATTGTTTACTGCATGCTCATAAATTGTTTTGAATTTACATGTTAATCTAGTAATCTCTTACTGTTATGTCACCCTTTATTTTTCATAGTATACTGCTTTACACCAAAGTGGGTGAGCCAGCAATGATGCAGGAAGCAGGCAATGTTTGGTTACACTGTCCATCCAATCAGAGATTATCCGGATTCGGGACTGTAGCAGAACTGTATTTATTGCATATTTTAGTGGCTTTAGGTCAAATGACAAAAACACGGGAGATAGTTCTTGGTGAGATTGGAAGTGTTGCATTTACCGAAGACCAGAAGCAAATGGCACTGGACTTTGTGGAGATGAAAGAAATCCTCAGTCAAGAACAACCAGCACACCCTAGCCCTAAACCCAGTGATGTGGTTGCTGCCAGATTTCCCATACGTCAAGGTGCATCTTATGTACAGCTGCATTAGCCCTTTTGGTAACTTTTATGGTGCCAGAGGGTGTGACTGATTTTATTCCTTTGTGCCTTTATAGGTGCGTTGATTCAGAGCCTTGAGGCCATGCTAAGGCTTTTATACCGAGGCCTGTCAGTAGCCAGTGCTGTGTCCTTCCCTTTTCGAAGAGTCTTTCTCGCTGTTGTTCTTCTCTACATCCTTTTTGTCCAGATGGATCCAGGTAAAAAACTATTACTTGCCTATTATTCATCCTTTAAAAGGAATGTTTAATTTCTGCTTGCCTTAGTTACTAATAGCTCTTACAGCCATTGGGTCAATATTGACTACACCTACACTACGAGGGTTGAATTTGAGTTCCGTACATATTTTCTACCAAACCTAAAACGCACCAATTAACCAGAATGTTTTTGAAGAAATGCCGGCAACAAGGCCAACATTTTGTTTTTGCAACCAATGAAGAATTCAAGAAGGGGGACCTAAACTGCATGGTCGGGGGCCTTGCAAACAAAACCTTGCAAATGGTCCCAAAAAGGCACCAGACATGCATTTAACCTATCATGTTTAACTCAACAGTAAGCAGCACTGGTCACTACTTTAAAGAGCAGAAGTGTGCTACACCTGTTTCTGTTCATCCACAGCTCATTCCTCATCTTTTCCTTGGATCTCCCAGTTGGTGCAGCTGCTGAAGCAGATGTGGGATGCCATGTTTGCTCCGTACCATCGGGCCAGAGATTAGAGATGAGAACTGAGGTAGCAAATCCCCTGGTACGGGGATATACAGGGTTTGAATTGACTGAGAATGAAGAGCTTAACACTAAATATGGAGACATAAAGAAATGCAGGTTGTCAACGACAACACTGTGAATGTACATTGGGACAGACATAGGCTTAACCTATTTCTCAGGTGTTGGTAATTCATGTTTCCTCTTACAGTGACATCTGTAGTTATTAGGACAAATAATAATTTCTTCTTTGCTCTAAATAAAAACAAACACGTCTATGAGGTTAAAGTATAGATTTTCTTTTTTATGTATATTGGTTTCACCTTTTAAAGGTTCCCCCTCTAGTGCTGCAAACATTTTGCAAAATTAAAATCATGTCCAAATGAATACTTTATGTTTAGTGTTTCTCTACACATCATTTGCATGCAAGAATTGCCTGAAGTGTGATACCCATTAAGCTCACCATATGCTTGGTATCTTCTTTGTTGATTCTGCCAGCCCTGCACTTCAGTCATCTTCAGTTGTTATCGTTTTCAGCCAACACAAGGCGTGTTCAGTTGGGTATAAATCTTTCACTAGGCTTATCAAGATTTGTGCACTCTTTTTAGCACTGAAAAAGTCAGGGGTTGTTGTCTTGATGTATGATGAATTACTTTGGAGGCAACACCTCATCCTGAAACAAACTGGATGTTTATGTCCACTTCGGAATACATTCTGTTGCTGTGAATCCTTTAACCAAATATCACACAATGTGGTAATCCATGGATTTTGGGCAGTTTTTCATTGCACACTTTTTTATTTCGCCATCACTGAAAAAAGTTGTGTGTGTGTTTTACCAGATCCAATTAGGACCAAAATGTGTGTGTGTGTGTGTGTGTGTGTGTATGTATATGTATGTTTTCTGGTCCTCACAAGTATAAAAATACACTGTGTGACAGAAGAGTTGCCTGTTGCCTCAGGTTAACATGTAAATAATCTCAATTAATGTATTGTAATGTTACAGGTCCTTCAAAGTTAATTCTTCAGTTCCTTTGTACACAATCACACACAATATTATACCAACGCTTAACTTGAGGTGATTAAGTACAGTCTTCAAAACCATCCACCACTCACCTGCTGTGAGAAGGTACAAAGTCATGTCACCATTGTAGGAGGTTAACAAGAGAAAAACTTAAAATGCTAACAAGAGAAATTGGTCATCTCAGGTAGGTGAGGACCTAATAACTAAAGGGATGGTGCGATTGGTCATAGAAATGTTTTCCATCAATATGGATACATGGGACTTATGAGGAAAAAACTAAAGTATAAAGGTTGTGTAGAGACTATTTTACTGCTAGATAAAATTAAACTTGATCATTGCATTCACAACATTTTTATTATTCAAATACATTGTTGTTATTCAGTCATGGCGTATAAATAATATTTGCAAACATTCAAGATAAGATTTCACAAGGTTGTTATTGAGTTAAATTATTTGTTTACAGACTTCAATGCATTGCGTGGATGCATTGGTTGAAAAACAAAATAATGTCAAAGCTTGCCATGCATGCATTGATTTCCTTTCTTGTAACAAAATATTAGATTATCTGAAAACCCAGGACATTACCTTTGTTCGCCCCCCAAAAAATCAAAGAAAAACACGGAAGGAGTGTACACAGGCCTTAAAATTCAAGTCTTCACAGATTCAGTGGCATTTCTCCTTTTTGTCACACAACTGGCAATCAGAAGAAAATATGCAGTGCATTCAGATTATATTCCAGCAATAGAGACTTCATTTATATTCAAGCATGTGGATTTAAGTATTTGGAAGGTGTGCAAACTTCACAGAGATTATTCTCTTTTCATAGTATAAGTAGACATGTTATTCATTTTGGATCTAGGACTAAAGAGGCTTTTGAAATAGTTTGCTTAAGTAAAAAAAAAAAGGTTAAGCATTCCCACCACATTTAAAAAATAACTGCAAGTAGTGTTTGAATAAGGCAGATGCACAGGGACGTTGTAGTAAATAATACAGTGGATATACACTGAATGTTCCGTATAAAGGGCATTGAGTATTTTATTTGAAATAAAAATACAAAAAATGCTTTAGATAAATACAGATCTTTAAATCCTTTAAAATATGTTTTAAATCAGTAAAACCATTGAGGAATAAACACAATAGAGCCAGAGAGGTGGTTTCTATTGTTGACCTGTAACGTGGGTAACTCAAACCCTTTAAACAACGCACATTTTGATTGAGTGCATAAATGCGGTTCATAAAATGAAAGACATTTCTGTGTTTAGGCTGCACTACATCCCTGCTTGTGCACCTCGGGTGTTTTCTATTAGTGTGTGAAAATAAAAATAAACTAAGGGACTAGAAATAGATTTGCCAGCAATATTGATTCACCATTACAACACAAAAGCAACAATTCTAATTTGCTAAATCTGTAAAAGTAGACAGTTGATATTTGAGTGAAAACACCAAATATTGGGAGGGGGGCCCCCAAATCAAATTCTGCTTAGGGCCCCCAAAAGGCTTGGGCCGGCCCAGAGTGTTAAGATTTAACATTCATTTGATGAGTAAAGGTCAATATATGACATTGCCCATTCCTTTGACAATGTAGCAGATCTCTTTCACTCCAGTTGGAACCGCCAACAGCTCCAATCCATCTGTGACCTCACTGTATAGGCAACTTAGGTGCAGACTCTGTACACATTCAGATACAAGAAAAAAATAAAACAATGATTAAAAAAGATCCCCATTAACTGAACCAGATGTATTAGTTGCCGGAGATTGCTGGTTTACGCCCATGCTGGATCTCTCTTCCTGCGAGAGCCAATCCTTAGAAGCACAATAGTGTTTCCTCAGTGGTGGCTAGGTTCAACCATACATTGTTGTTCCTGCAGTAACAGAGCACGGGCAGGCCCCATTTGAAGTTCATCACACTAAGGTTGCGTCTCAATACGCAAAGAATGCATACTAAATAGTATACCAGACTACGATTAGTATGTCCCAAACCATAGTAAGCAAAAATAGTATGTCAGCAGTCCCCGGATGGTCTACTATTTCCGGGGGATTTTCGAAGTATGCAACTCTGCATGCTTTTTGGGCTGATATAACCCACAATCCGTTGCGACACAAAATAGGAGGGGTTTCCGAAGCCGAAATTCTTCTTTGGCTGTGTTTAAATGTAAGTATCCAAAAGTTAGGTAATAATAAACGTGTCATTACATTAGTTTTTGGTCATTGTACTAATATAAAATACATTTTAAGTTAAATGCGAACTGGTTGTGCCAAATGTTTACTGTTCAAGCTTCGCGGGCTTCATCGCTTCTGGAAGTGGTCTAATTTTAGATGCAACATTATGACGCGTTAGTATATCCCCTATGCTAGCATACTCGCTTACTATATACTTAATAGTACGTACTTTAGCACCACCTGCGT
>JACXGM010005707.1:0-10746 GCA_016801145.1 Umbra pygmaea
AACAGTGATCTGAGACCTGCGGAGAACAACAGACCAACAGTGATCTGAGACCTGCGGAGAACAACAGACCAACAGTGATCTGAGACCTGCGGAGAACAACAGACCAACAGTGATCTGAGACCTGCGGAGAACAACAGACCAACAGTGATCTGAGACCTGCGGAGAACAACAGACCAACAGTGATCTGAGACCTGCGGAGTACAACAGACCAACAGTGATCTGAGACCTGCGGAGTACAACAGATTAACACTGATCTGAGACCTGCGGAGAATAACAGACCAACACGGATCTGAGACTGTTCAGAATCAAGTTTATTTTGTCATGTGCGCCAAAGAGAAAATACGTATTTCTGGTTGAAAATATGTGGAAAAGACAGTTAAATTGATTTTGCTCAGAGCTGTGTACACAAGCCAACAAAGCCTGGATGAGGGGGTCTACCTTGAGTAGAATGGTGCAGGATGTGTTTGAGCTCTTCTCCATTGCGTATGATCTTTTCCTGTGACTGCAGGGCAGCACTCTGCGCCTCCACCAGGTCCTCAGCCATGCGTTGTGTTGACGACAGCTTCTCCACCACACCAGCAGAACTCTCCAATAGCCTAGAAACACACTATTCAAAATTTACATACCCACATGTTGACAATCAGCTCACATTAAATACATAGAAATGGAACAAAAGTTTACAAATGGAGTCTGACTTTCTATTTGTTAGATTATTTTCATCAGAAAAGACTAAATGCAGAATAATCTGTTTTAGATAAATACAACTAGGGTATGGGGTCTGTTCACCAAATAACTGAAAAAGAAAACATTGAGTAACACTTTACATCTACAATATGGATGGTCAATAATTCATCTGAAGGGCTAAATGAGGGCAGCTATCCATTCATCCTTCTGCCTTTTTTATTACAAAACATTGTGAAATGTTAGCGAAAGGTAGCAGGGACATTTCACTCCCCACCAATGTTGTCCGGTAGATTACGTGACCTGTGAATCGTGGTCTCTGCCTGATGCTGCCAGCTCTCACTCTGCAGGTAGTGACAAATGCTGTGGGCATGCGTGAAAAACTCTGTGTACGAGTTGAAAGCTACAGGATCCATGGTTCTGGTACAGGTACTGACATCGCTCCCTTCTGGACATGCAGGGAATGACCGGCCAGATCTGTAGAAACAACAATGTAGCTACTGTTCCTAAAGTTCATACAAGCTTATGAAATTATAGACATACAAATCCACGTTCAAATACATCTAACAAAAAAATCTTAATTTAATTAAGTGTTCACTCACCTATGCAGGTGACAGTGTGTGAAACGCAGCGCGAGCCTACTCTGCATGTCAGCTGTGAACTCCCTGCAGCGCTCCTCGATGTTTTCCAGCGCACGAGACCAACATTCTCCATAGCGCGGTTGGGCCGCGAGGTTTCGAACCCTGTGCAGCTCGGCTCTGCCGTCAGCCGAGACGTCCGCAGCCACCTCCACAGCACCGCACCGCAAACAGACAACGAAAACAAAAAACAAAGTCCACATTTCCGACTGAACGGAGGACAAATTGGTGTAAAATTAGTAAATAGTCAACAACAGTCATATGTCACTGTAGGGAACCATAAAAACAAGCAAGCATGGGGTATTCTGTCTGATTGAAAATGTCACCTTCAGCACCGATCATGAAAGGATCAAACAACTAGGCCAGTTAACGCTAATTAGGGTAATGGCCAATTGTTGAATCAAGATGAAGAAGGCTGCTCATTTGTCAATCGTCATGTGTGGGTGGGCCTGCATTCTTAAAATAATAATAATAAACAATACATTCGATTTAAAGCGCTTTTCAAGAAACCCAAGGGCACTGAACAGCAAATGTACCAATAGAAAAGTAATTAAAAACAATATATAAATAATAATAAATAAAAGGGATAATAAGTGATAGCTAGAGCTGAGGGAGAAGCTATTCTGAGGGGAAAGCCAAGCTGAACAGTCTGTTTTTGAAGGTGGTGATGGAGTCCGAGTTGCGTGTGGCTGAAGGGAGAAACTCCCCGGCAGGTAGGTATCTTTTATGTTTAACTTTTTTATCACTGGGTGTTTAGAGCTCCGTGAAATCTACTTTTGAGTAGGAGATTTTCCAGGGAGGCTACATTTGTGATTTTTTTGCGATAGTTCCACTACCTTAAAAAAGTTAAACGCTCCCACAGCTCTTGCTGTCATACTGCTTTGCTCTGTGGTCTGAGTCTTGTGTAGAGTTGCTGCAGATGGAGATAGAACCCTAATCTTAGAGTTCGCAACCATTTAAGGCCTACATGTTTACAAAGGAAGTCGCCTTCTCTCGCGAGATCGAGGGTTCATGTAACGAGTGTAACAAGTGTTCCACGGATCTCGCGTGAGAACGCCACTGACGGCAGTGAAATTGAGGCAGGGGGCGGGGGTGAGAGGTACCCATGAGATGTTTGGAGAATTTTTTATAAAATTATTTATTTAAATAAAAATGGCCGCCGTAGAGAGCGGAGAGGAGAGAGTGTAAGTGTGAATTACATTTATTCACCGTTTCAATGTCGAATTAAATAACAACGCAGGACTTTAAAAAATGTATTGCTTTATTTTGCTATTATAATATCGGTGTATTTTTGTTATAAGCTAGACAGCAGGCTAGGTTACTGAAAGAGGCGTTCTGAATACGTCACCAAGTTATAGCTAAGTATTTCCCCTACTTTACAAGATCATAGATGAGCTAGGAAATTGTCTCCGCTAGCCAGCGTCTGTGGGTGTGTGTGTGTACCGTTTCTCATCATCTGACCTCTCTGAAAAGAGAACAGCAGATTTGTTTAAGGTCTATAAAATAAATGTACATTTACGTTCATATGTCTGCACTTAATTTGTCCGCATTCTCCACCCTCATAACCAATTTGGTTTGGTGTTAACAGGATGACTAAATAGCTTAATACAGATTATCGTCAACTGGTTACATACGTTGCATTTTGACTTGGTAATGTTGCAACAGTGTAGCCAATAGTTACTGCGTTGTTATGATGTAGCATTTTTTCCACAGAGAAAATAGCTGCTGGTAATGACGAATGGCATCATCTAGCTAAAAGCTAGACTTAGCGGACATCAGCTGGCCCATGTTCTTAGAATAACAAATGTTATTAAGCAGTCTAATTGTATTTATTAGGGTGAAGGATTCAGGTATGCTGTGACAGTCTTAAAAGTATTCCTATAATCCCGCCCTCTTATTTCTGGCTGTTCTACACTGTCTGGTAAACGAAAAATATATATAATAATAATTATACGAAAGTAGATGGTTAATAGGCTATAATTTCTGGATTTTATTATGGCATGAGGCATTACATTACAGTTGTGATTTTGCTTTATGCTATATCTAAAAGTACATGTTATCATCATAATGATGATGATGCTATGTGATACTTGTGTGGACCATGTGCATGGTTCAAATATTTTGAATTGCACACATTTCCCAGCTACCTCTGTGGCTGATGCACTATCCTATATGCCTGCCCGAGGGCTGGTGTTTGGTCTAATAAGACATTGCTATCTTACGTGGATTTATCTGTCCAGTCCGACTGGAAGATAATTCCTGAAAGGCATTTGCAAAACTTAAAGATATAATTACATATTTTAACACAAACGCAGTGTGTGAACGGTTTTCCAATAGTGATTAAATGACATGTGGTCGGCGGTCGTTTGGTAGTGGTCGTAAATTCAGGTCCAGGTAGTGTTTTCTGTACAGTCATGTTTGGCCATGTATTAATTGTTTAGTAGACTAGAAGCTACCAAACATTTTTTTGTTTTGGCAAAATCGAACAAGGTTTGAGCTAGGCGATACCTATTTTCTCATCATCGATCATGCATAATTCTCACTTCGTAAATTTTTTTGTGCTAAATTTAGTTTTATTTATTTTGTTACATATGTCCGAAAGGTTAACTGATCTAACTGCTGAACTGTGTGTGTGTGTGTGTGTGTGTGTGTGTGTGTATATGTGTGTGTGTGTGTGTGTGTGTGTGTGTGTGTGTGTGTGTGTGTGTGTGTGTGTTTATTATTTTTTAGGTCTCTGGTGAAATTTATTTCAGTGTAATTTTAGGAAAGTAATTTGTAGCCTGGTAAAGTGGATTGCCTCAGTGTGACTACTGTTTAAGTAAAGCATATATAGTTGTTTACATAAACATAATGTATAGTGCATGTCCTTCTTCACACCTGGCAGGCTCATTAAGCATAATCCTACAATGAAGTTGGAAGTCCCACCCAGTTGACTACATTAAAATAATAGCAGCCCTTAATGAAAATGTTTACGTATGTTCTGGCCTTTTATTGCTAAAAAGCCTTTGACTCTTTCACAGAAGTGAGGACAAGAGTGAGGACAGTAACCAGGACCTAACATCCAAGGACCATAAAACACACAAAACGCTCCACAAGGTGAGGCGGGACCGTGGGCGGGATGTGGAGAGGTTGGAGTCTTCCTCCACCACCACCATGTCGTCGACTGGTCGTCCTCCAGCCCCTGCCCAGCAGGACAAGCCCCAGATACCCCAGGCTGAGGCGGGGCCCCCTGACGATGTGGACCCTGCAGCTGGCGAGGCCTCGGGTCTGTCTGAACCCCCTGCTTCACCTAAACAGAGGAGGTCCATCATCAGGGACCGCGGGCCTCTCTACGATGACCCCTCCTTACCCCAGGGATGGACCCGCAAACTCAAACAACGCAAGTCTGGACGATCTGCTGGGAAGTTTGACGTTTACTTGATGAAGTATGAAGGAGAATTCAATTCTGCCACGATACGATACTATGAAATAATAATATGAAATTATATTACAAAATATAAAATCTTTCACTACAAATAACTCTACCCCGCCTGTTTGGGTTCTTCAACAGGAAATAACTAACTCATATGGCCCTTGGCAATGCATTTTGTACATTGTTTATACAAACACCCTAGGCTGTAGTAGTGTCAGGAATTTTCTTTTCTCCCACTGACAATTTGTAATAGCCTATCCTAGAACCAAATTAATTATAATTTTTAATTGCCTATACTACTACCCAATGAAACATAATTCCTAATAGTCTTCAAGCAAACGTCTATGTGGATGAACTGAGTTTGTGACGCCTTAACCTTAACCATAGGACAATGTTGCTGTCACATACCATTTGTACTTGCTTTGCCCTGTAGGCTATTTATTTTATTGTCCATACGAGCAAAACTATTCTCGACACGTAGACAAAAGGCTATGAGACAAAAAAATTTAATGTGCATTTAATGTACAGCATAATTAATTGTCATGTTATCTTCATCACCTTCTAATCATGTCTTAGAATAAATATACAGTAACTGCAAATACTGGCTTAGCACATTGTGTAAACGCTTAGCAATAGAAAACAGAGAAACTAAATGACCAGTAAACAGAAACACATTTCCTCAGCAAACATTACTTCATGTTTATGTCTGGATAATGTGAATCCATCCGTGATCTCCTCAACATGGAAATAATAGGGCCTTAAACTCTTTTTTTGTCTGTTTAATACCCCTTTGGTTTTAAAATGGGACTGAGAGCATTTTACTAGATGGGTATTAGGTTTATGTAGAGTAATAATTCAGAATCATGTACATTTACAAAAAATAATTTTAAAGTTATTACTGGTATTCACTCACCTTAAATATCTCCACACGTTTACTTTGATGATATTTGGTTTGTATGTTTCAGTCCAGAGGGAAAAGCCTTCCGTTCCAAGGTGGAGTTGATCGCCTACTTCCAGAAGGTTGGAGACACCACCACTGACCCAAATGACTTTGACTTCACCGTGACTGGTCGGGGCAGTCCCTCGCGTCGCGAGAAGAGACCTCCTAAGAAACCCAAGGTAGTAAAACCATCTGGGAGGGGGCGGGGCCGGCCGAAGGGGAGTGGTAAGCTGCGCCCGGCAACGGAAGGCGTTGCCATGAAGCGTGTGGTGGAGAAGAGTCCAGGAAGACTCCTGGTGAAGATGCCATTCGGAGCATCCAAGTCCTCCGAGGTAGCGGGGCACGCGTCAGCACCGCCCGCCGCCGCCAAGATGCGACCTGGACGAAAACGGAAATCCGAAACACCACCTCAGACTACTCCAAAGAAGCGAGGTCGTAAGCCAGGCTCGGGGGTGGTGTCCTCGGCCGCTGGGGTGGTAGGTTCGAGTCCCGCCTCCTCGTACGCAGCAGCTGTCCTGGCCGCAGAAGCGAAGAGGAAGTCGCAGAGAGAGCCGGTGCAGCAGACTGCGCTGCCCATTAAGAAACGCAAGACCAGAGAAACTGTTGAGGAGACGAAGGATACTCCGGTCGCGGCCACGCCGGCCCTGGTGACGGGCACCGCGACAGGCTGCTCTCTGGCCGTGGCGGGGGAAGAGGGGATAGAGCAGGGACAGAAGCTGCCAAAGAGTCTAGGGAAGAAGCACAAGGACAGTCCCCTGAGTGCAGGGGTGAGCGCGGGGGACAGTGGTGGTGTCAGCGCGGGGTCCCACAGTGGGGCCAGCACAGTGGGTGTCAGCGCGGGGTCCCACAGTGGGGCCAGCACAGTCAGTAGCAGCAGTAGCATCACCCCCCCAAAGAGCCACAAGAGAAAAGAGCGCACCCCACACAAGCACCACCATCACCACCATCACCGTCACCACCACACGCACGCCACTGTGATGAAGGAGCCTCCGCCTGCAATGCCCTCCCAACTCCCCCCACACCACCACTTCCCCGGCCTGACCACTGGCCTGGTCCCCCACACTGCCAGGGCTTCCGTCGTCCCGGGGGCCCACCAGCAGAACGAGCCCCAGGACCTGAGCACATCCAGGGGGCCCTGCCGGGCCGGCAGCAGGCCAGTGGCCCCAGGAACCGGGGCCCGAGGAGACAGGGAGCAGGGGAGGGAGGAGAGGCAGGACAGCCCCATGGAGGGGGGAGGCACCAGAGGCAACCAGCATCAGGAGCACGAGGTGGCGGCGGGGGGGGGGAGGGATCTGAGAGACATTGTGCCCCCCTCGGCCGTCCCTCGACCCAGCAGGGAGGAGACGGTGTCATCTGTGCCCCGGGCCAGCCGAGAGGAAACGGTGGAGTCTCGGACGCCGGTCACTGAAAAGGTTAGCTGACTGAGTTACAGAAACCGTGTTTACAGGGCCAGTGGAGCCACGGTGGAGAGGAGCCCTGGGTTTTTTAAGAAAATACAACACAAAAAAGATTATAAAAATGTGTAAATAGAAACAAAAGGCAGCTGCTGGTTCGTGTTCCTTCTGTGGGTTAGGCTGTTGACAAAAAAATAATGCAGCATAACTCACAATAGATTGCTTCCTGATAAATGTTATGTTTTTCTTCATTGTTTTGATTCCATTACTGCTTTAAACCTGTTAGTTATCCACCCCAGCCCATGATCCTTCACTCAAAGCTCACAGGAAGTTGAGGACCTACACTTCTTGATATTTCATCAAATGGAAACCATGGAAATCACAATGACTCATCTTCACAATCATTCAGTTATTCACTGTGCTTTACGATACCATTATGAAAATGCCATTATGACTGAAAATGTTTGGGTTTTGCCAAGGCCCGTGTCCTGTCTGCAAGTTCCTCATGATCGGGCTTTCCAATGTTGTACCCTGCTCTCACTGGCTGTTAGCTCCATATGCCACGCGCTGCTGCTTCACCCCTCTGTAGCAAACTCCTCTTACCACACAATCCACTCATTTTGATATATTCCTTATATAGTGCACTAGTCTCTATAGGGCCCTGGTCAATGATAGTGCACTTGGTAGGGGATGGGGTGCCATTGGGGATTGAGTGGGGTGTTACCGTCTCTGCAGTTAGTCCTTTCATCTTGGGAGGGGACAAGACACTGAACTCACTGGTTGTCTGATTTGGTTAGAAAGTCTTCAGTATGGTGGTTTTATTATTTCTCAGTGTTCTACTTCCATATACCTTAGGACCCCTCTACTTCCATATACCTTAGTACCCCTCTACTTCCATATACCTTAGAATACTACTGGTCAACTATAGTGCGCCTCATAGGGATTGAACAACAGAGCAAGATATGGTGCCATTTTCATGCAAGTCAGGCTGGTGTTTGTCACAGACCAGATGAGTAGTTGAGAGCGATGAAGGTAGCTCAGCAGTGTAGCACGCCTCCTATTCTGTACTGAGTGCACTACTTCTAAATAGGGCCCTATGGAACACGGTGCCTTTTGGGCCGCCGGCTGAAGCTTTGAAACTGAAAACTGTTGATGTAGACAGATATCGACTTCCTATCTGATGGTTGAGTTGATGAAACCACAGAGTTTTAAAGACCTTGATGCACCAGTTGTGTGGTTGCTCTGCATGTGGTTACAGGAAAGTTTCATTTGTTTTCAATGCGTTAGAATTGAAATTCTACATAATGGAGTCTGTTGTCCTATAGAAGCCAATAATAAGAAATCAATCATTAAACCTATATTTACTGATCTGTTTATTTACAGTCAATTAGGAAGCCAAAAGCACAAGATGAAATACATTATTATGGATGATGCTCCATAGATCTTCTTGACCCACTTTGTGTCGATGCATATTAGATTTTATTAGATGTTTTTTTACCCCCCCCAAGACATTTATTAATGACCAGACCAACTGAAATATATGTTTTGTTTGTCTGTGTTGAAAGAAATGGCTCAACAATTTTTACTCCGTTCTGTTCTAAAAAGTATGTTTAAATGGATGATTTGTTATTTTGATCAGGAATATTTTTGTTTTGAGTAATGGTGTGAACAGGATGCCTTGCCCAGTGCTTAAAACATCACTCACCTCTTCATTTATGGCTTCTTGAAACTTGCTGTTTGGCTAGAAAGTTTCCTTCAGATTTAACTCACAGGTAGGAAGTCACAAATGGCCCAGAAAACAACAAGCCTAATGCATGCTATCGGTTTAGAAGCTAGAACCTAATCCATCTTCATGGTTATTGTGTTGACTGGTTTTGTGATGACAAAGTCTGTGAAGTGACATCATCTAAAATGTGGTTGGAATTCAATCAAATCAGCTGTGAGCAGAAACCAGCATCCTTTGCAAATTTAGCAAGTGAGTTTGGATTCCAGACAGAATGCAGTGGGTTTTGTTTTTAACCTATGAACAATGTCTTGCTAATTTCATCAGCTGAAATATGAATCTTGTCTCAAGAACAGATGTTTGAATGAATTCTAGCCTATGCTCAGTCCTGCTGCACTTCCATCAGTGTGTGGCCCCTCGTCTAGACGATCCCTGTTTCTAATCCATCAGTGTGTGGCCCCTCGTCTAGACGATCCCTGTTTCTAATCCGTCTGTAGCCTCCAAAGTCTTGAATCTGAAAAACCTATCCTTGCATGTCAAAACTACATATCTATTTCTTAGTGACTTTATACAGTATATGTATGACGGTATATATATATCTTGTTACTTTAATGCACCAATATTTTAAACCTGTACTACTCTTTCATGAACATCTTGTTGGCAGTATGAGGATGTGTAGATTGGACCGGTTACAATATACTTAAACCATTAGTAATCACTTTTGCCACAACTCAGTCACTGAATTTTTTTCTTTTATATGCACTATTTTCTCCTGTAGATCGGATGTAAGAACTGAAATTTAAGATTCCTGTCTACATTTTTCATTGAATATGTCCTATACCCAGACTCAATAAAATGTAACTTGTAGACAGATTGGCTGTGGCCCACATCTCTTCTCCTGCCCCCTGCCCCCCCACCCCCCACACTAGGGGAGCTACATGGGATAACCAGGGCTGTAATGCTCCCGAAGGGCTAAACCACAGCTTCAACCCCTCAACAGTAAGCAGGGAGAACTGCTCAAGGCCAGTGTATCTAGAGCCTAGCCTGATCACTACGCCTGCGTTCTTGCAGACGTGAGTTTCTTGAGGTTCTGGTACCTGTGGTGATGTACGTTCCACTCCAAGTGGATCTCTAGTGACTATACGCTCCGCTCCCGGTGGATCTCTAGTGACTATACGCTCCGCTCCCGGTGGTTCTCTAGTGACTATACGCTCCACTCCTGGTGGATCTCTAGTGACTATACGCTCCGCTCCCGGTGGTTCTCTAGTGACTATACGCTCCACTCCTGGTGGATCTCTAGTGACTATACGCTCCACTCCCGGTGGATCTCTAGTGACTATACGCTCCGCTCCCGGTGGATCTCTAGTGACTATACGCTCCGCTCCTGGTGGATCTCTAGTGACTATACGCTCCGCTCCTGGTGGATCTCTAGTGACTATACGCTCCGCTGGCTCAATCGCTACTTTTTTATTTTTCCTACATTCTCTCACTCTCGTACTCACTCTCTCACTCTGCAAATTCACTAGATTGTTTCACTCTATATTGGGGCTAATTCGTCGAGGCCCTCGGGGGGCAAAACTCTGCTGGCTTGTGTTTCCAGCCTCCAGGACCGTGGCAGGGCAGCACTACCTACCTACTACCTAAATTCCCTTTCATACTACTGAGCTGTTCTCGACTGTATTATGCTGGCTGAGAGGTTGTTCTACCAACACAGTTCCAGGAGCCATGGTGAATACATAACTAGACAAGCACAGTGCAATTTGGCATGGCTTGGCTCAGCTCAGTCCAGTTCAGCTACATTCAGTAGTGTAAAAGGGGTGTGACAGTACCAATTGTGGACTCAGTCCTAAATTATGCTTCTCCTTTGGTCCAGAAAATGGAAGTGGAGGCCTAAGAAGGATATGGAATGGTCAGTGTTCCCGCTGCTCGATATATACAGACGCTTCATCTGACATTTC
>JACXGM010005707.1:16132-34668 GCA_016801145.1 Umbra pygmaea
TGTTGAATGTCTGTTGAATGTCTGTTGAATGTCTGTTGAATGTCTGTTGAATGTCTGTTGAATGTCTGTTGAATGTCTGTTGAATGTCTGTTGAATGTCTGTTGAATGTCTGTTGAATGTCTGTTGAATGTCTGTTGAATGTCTGTTGTTTTTAATCAAACTCCTGGATGGTTTTGTGTCCGGGCTCTTTGGATCACTGAAATCAATCTCAGACACCTGTGACAATTAGTTTGCCAGGTAAGCCCAATTAAAGGAAAACTACTTAAAGATTCTATGATGTACCACAACCTGACTCCTGAAACCAAGTTCCTTTTTAGCTGCAGAATATTGACCCTTTACACATGTAACTTGCCCTGTTAAGATGTGTTTGATTGAAATAGCTTTTGATTTCAGTAAATATGATCTCCTAATGCTGCAAATTCAACAAATGAATATTTTCAGTTTGTTACAACCTATAAAATGTTTTGAAACTCTGTTGTGCATAATATTTCTTAACAGTGTATTTTTAGTTATTTTTGAAAAGAAGTTTTCATTCGGTGGTTAGATCAACGAAATTCGACTTATACCCTAACGGTTGGTGACTTGAAAATTATACTGACTGTCATTTGCTTTGACTATTTAGGAAAATCAGTGTAAAATATAATTTGCATCATAATTTGGAATGCGGTGTACATGCTGTGATGTCTTTGTGTAGGGACAGTAATATACTACATGCTGTGTTGTCTTTGTGTAGGGAAGCCCATTGGACACTGCCAACATTCCACTCCATCTGCTGCCCCATTATTGGTTAAATCGGACCCTCCCTTCCCTCCCTCTCAACTGTTCACCCCCCCTCCTAAAGCTCTGCCCAGCAGCACTCTGTCCACCAAACTTCTCAGTCCTCCAGGTACTAACACCTGCGTACATTACGCAGTGCTAACCCTAGTATGTTACATATGAAATGCCTCACGGTGCTTGTAATAATACACTGGATGATGAGTTTTATTGTATATTACACTGTATATTGTGATTATATACTTAACGTTGCTTATAAATTACTGATTTTACACTGCTATCATTGTTCAATTTAACCAAGTTCATAGCGAGGTGATGAAAACTCTGTTCGGAGTAAACCATGCAAATGTGCTACTGAAACCAGAGAATACACCTGTGGGCAGATCAGATTGCTGTTCCTCAGTATGTTTGTGTCCCTTCAGGAGTCAGGGTTCTGCCCAAACCTGGCCCCCCACCCCCCGGGCTGGAATCACTCCCCGCCAGAGATGTACCAACACACCAACAGGTGACTCAGTAGCAATCAATTAAACAACAAAAATAAACAGTTGGTCATGTGGCAAAAAACTGTTTTTACCAAACTGCCAAATTTCTCAATGTGAGGAGTGCCCTCTGTTAACTGCTTTTAGGTTCTTGTCATAAGATGTAGCTGTGATTCAGGTGATGGTACGCAGGAAGTGGTTATTTGGGTAAACTAGTAGGACCACACTAATGGAGACACAAGAAAGCCTTTTTGAACCTCTCAAAAACCAACAAACAATTTTGAGAAATTTACTGGGGACCAAACAAAAACAGTGCCTTAGATGAGATCAGAGTATTAACTTTTTATCAAATGTAGCACTCAGTATTATTCAAACGAACATAAAGAAGACATGTTAGAATGATTCTGTTTCATACTCTTGTACCTGTTCATTCTTCATTATCAGTCTTCCATCACTGGAGGTCCTCAGCTGTCCAGCGCTTTGTTCTGGTTGTTTGAGGAGGTCCAGAGGGGCACAGAGGGCTTCTCGGCGGCCCGGCAGATAGGCGAGGGTGGATTTGGTCACGTGTACCGGGCCACCATGAAAGGAACCGACTACGCTGTAAAGAGATTGAAGGAGGCAAGTTGTTTTTATGGATCGAAACCCTTTAAGATGCAGTCTGGGACGTTTGTGATTAACCAAATATTGTTAATAAGCCTCCTATTTTAGGATGGATGGGTAATGTGTTGTTGAAATGTGCATAATGTATAAATATAATTACTATTGTTCCCCAGTTAGCCATGGTTGTGAACCATTTGGAATTACCTGGATTTCTGCATGATTGGATCATCATTTATGTTTGGGCTTACCAAGCTTTATTAATTTATTTATTTTAATTATTTTCCCAATTTTCTCCCCTCCCAATTGCGCGCTAGCAGGAGAGATCGTCCATATCCATCAATGAATCTTAACAGGCAAGAGAAACAGATCAGTCCTGTTCTCCCGGACTCAGCCACACTATAGCCCGGTGTATCGGATGAAGTACACAGCTGTCTGCTTATGGTTAGGGGCCGTCAATCAATGACATGCTTCGAAGTTATTAATTCAATAGCTTTTAATCATGTGGCTTAGAAACCTCTAAACACTATGAAATTGGTCAGAGAGCACACCCACATGTTGGATATCCTTTGGTATTTAGAGACAATGTTATTCTATAAATATTTGAAACTTGGAAAATTCAATAGCATTTTTGTTAAATCACTTAGAAACCTCAAATCATTTAAAAATTGTTCAGAGAGGACACCCACAGCCTTTGGACTTTCCAAATTTCTTTTGGTAATTTTCTAGGTTATTTATAAAAAAATCTCAACTTTTTTGGCAAATTGCGAAGTCTGTGTAACACGTGGTGTCCTCTGTGAACAACTTGAAAGTGTTTAGAGGTTTCTAAATCATTCAACAAAAACACTATAGAATCTTTCAATAAACTACCCTCGTCCCAGTGGGGTAACTGAAAAAATATTGTCGTGCCAAAAAAAGCACATTTCAGAGATTTTTTATGTGGACAATAGCCAAGTTTAGGCTAATTAATTATGAAGGGAAATAAATATGTAGAGTTTACACTTAAATTTCAGAAGTTACTAGATTACAGATACAGTTGCCCCCAACACACTCATCCAAAATATTACTCCTTTTAATGAGTTTATTTTTATTACTCATTTTCTGAGAATTGTTTAATTGCTAGACCAGTGGATTATTTTCCTTAAGGCTTTCCTGATTGTCTATTAAAAACAAATATATAAATTTAACTTCACGGAAATATATCTACAATGTACTCAAAATATTTTAAAAATAGTTCAATTTACCTGAAAATCGTTTGGTGGGATTATCTACAAAGGGGTGTAATTATTCAAGGATCATTTTGGTTGTGTATTAACAGTTCCAGCCAGGGAAAGTGTTGGGGGATACATTTTTTGAAATGTTGTGGGCATTACTTGAAATAAATAACTTTGAGACATGTAAATTATTGACAGTCCCTAACCATAAGCCAGGTTACGTTGTAGCTGAGTCCGTAAAAACAAGACCTGATTTTGGGGTTCAACCTCGGTTTCGCGATGTTATATCAAGTAATGTAATAGCCCACATAATTATAGCTAAAGTAATTACACACATCCAATCCCCTCAGGTTATATTTCTGAGCCCGGGGAGTTTTTAAAGTCTGGTGACATGCCTGTTCCTCATCAGGCATTTCCTGAATGTCATTGAGGTCCTTGGTGTTTGTTATTTTTGATAATCAATAATTGAAAAAAAATATGTTTTCTTTGTAGAACTCGACACTCGACTGGAGCACGGTGAAGGAGAGCTTCAAGACTGAGGTGGAGAAATTATCACAGTTAGTCAAACCTTCTTGTCTTTAAAACTAAACACATCACAGTCACACCTACCCAGGGCTGGACATTACCTTTATTAGTATGTCTATTTTTTACTTGTAACAAGTATGTCTATTTTTTACTTGTAACAAGTATGTCTATTTTTTACTTGTAACAAGTAAGTCTATTTTTTACTTGTAACAAGTAAGTCTATTTTTTACTTGTAACAAGTAAGTCTATTTTTTACTTGTCCCAATAGCAAAAACTACTTGTCAGAAGCAGACGTTGTTCTTTTTTTATTTAACATACATGTGTGTATTTCTGGGAAACAAGCAATAGGCCTAGACATGTCTCCTCTGTGTCATGTTGAAACCAGTTAATGTAAGGTAAAAAAGTACATTTAAACTTTTCCCTTGTATTATTCAGGGAAGGATTTTTGCAATGGCACAAAGGTCAAATCGGCCAGGGCATTGAAAATAGCCAAATCACTTGCTCTTAAAAGCATCAATTCAATTTAATGTGAAGTGCCATCACATTTACAACAGGGCCTCAAACTAACATTTTGGTCACATTGGCAAGTACTACTACTACAGTCACTCAGACTATTTAGCCAATATGTTTGACAACATTCTCTCATAATTGGTGTATTCCCAGTTAGAAATAACATGGTATACTGCTGCATATTTCTTTATTTCTATGACTGAGACATAAGATGACAAAAGTTTTAGCTATCGCTTTAAGGTTACCATGGTAACGGAGTCCGCAGAATATATCTGTAAGTAACTTATTTTATATATATCTTGAATCCAACTTTTGTTTTCAAGCAGTTGTAGTTCAAATTCATAACCAGGCTGCGAAATTAATTTAGCCACTGTGGCTGGTGGATGCCCTAATTTTACCAGCCAATTTTCCCAATTCAAATATATAAAAGAAAATGGAATTGCATCTTCTATATTGCTTCTATATATATTAAATTCATTATTAATGACTTATTATGCAAATTTCAAAGATGACATGTTGTGAAGACAAGTCTGTGAGACGAATGAGTTTCAGATGATTCACAAATTGTGAATTGGATGTCTTACTACTACTTTTAGATGTCCAATAGTAGGTAGTTTCACATTTGAGAGGTGTAAAACTTTACCGTTGTAACCTATTCCACAATATTTATTTAATCAGCATTTCATTTTACATTTGTAAATTCATTTTATAATAATCTGTTTGGAATACATCTGGGATTACTAATAAAATAATCCAAGCATTGGTTTAATTTGCTCCCATCAAAATTGCAAGCAGATGCTTCTTCAGCAGTGAAACCAAACATGATACCAACATGAAATATAATAAGAAACCATGTTATGGCGAAGTAAGATACTTGAATTAGAATCAGTTGGTAATCAATAATAATTGCATTTGAGAACTTGGACATCCTCCCATAGCATTTGTGTGTGCATGCGTGTTCAAGATTCTCTGGTCAAACAAGAACGTCTATCAGAATCCAATCATAATCAAGAACCCCGTCTATCAGAATCCAATCATAAACAAGAACCCCGTCTATCAGAATCCAATCATAAACTCAGCCCCCACAAACACAAAAACACTTGTTTTCACCACTGAGCTCTTACTAAAATTATGCGCTTTGTGCTTCACATGGTTACTTGTATAGCCTAATCATGTCATTTGCATTAAATCCCTAACACCTGTAATACATGTTTTGCCCTTTATATTTTCTAAATTGACTTAATCTAGTTTACAATGGTTTATAATATTGGGGAAATAACTTGCTTTTTTCTGTCAGACTAGCTCAGAGAAACACATTTTTAATTTAACATTTATTTAACCAGGGAAGCACGCTGAGAACATATTCTCATTTGACACAGAGACCTGGCCAAGATAAATGCGTTGAGGTGCAGAAGACCAAGTTACACACATTACAAGACAAAGTGCAGAGTAAAAAATAAATAAACAGGAATACAGTGTGCAGATCTTCAGATTAAACAACAATTTGTACAGATAATGCAACAAATAACAGCATATGGAGGTAGATATTTGGTAGACAGTGGCATGGCAGTATACTATAGCTCAGACCCCCAGTTTTTTCCAATGACTGTAGAGGTAGGTTTATCAAAATTCAAAGTGGCAGTGCAGAAATAACAATAATGTAGTTAGCATAATGACCGAGCCTGTGGGAAAGGGAGTTTGCAAAATATACAAAGACAGCTGTGTGGGCGAGAGTGTGCAAAATGCAGGTTAATGGCCAAAAAGAATGGGTGGAGTCAACATGTATAATGGTCTGACAGTAGATTTAATAGTAGAAATTTTAAGGTTATTAGAGGGACAGTGGATTCAAGTTTCAATGATTTGTGCAGTTTGTTCTGATCATTAGCAGCAGAGAACTGGAAGGAGAAGTGGACAAAGGAGGTGCAGGCTTTAGTGGCAATCAGAGATATACCTGCTTGAACGCAGATTAAGAGAGGGAGTTGCTCTGGTGATTAATGATCTTAGGTAAGGTGGGGGTTTTGCCTAGTAGACACTTGTAAATAAGATGATACCAGTGTGTTTGTCGGCGGGTGTGTAGCAAAGGCCATCTGATTATTGTTTAGAGGTTACAGTGATGGGCGTTATATGGAGCATTGGTGAGAAACGGATGGTGCTGTGGTATACTACATTTAATTTTCTAAGGAGAGAGTTTGAATTTATATTTTCTATAAATTACATCACCGAAGTCTAGTATTGGGAGGATGGTCATATTCACCAGCGCAAGTTTGGTAGGAAGAGTGAAGGAGGCTTTATTATGGAATAGGAAGCCAATCTTGGATTTAACTTTGGAATGGATCTGGTTGATGTGAGTCTGGAAGGAAATTGAAGAGTCTAACCAGACCCCTGGTATTTGTAGAGCAATCATTTAGTTTTACTGGAATTTAAAAGTAATTGGAGGCCTGGAACACAGAAGGAGTGTTGTATGTTATCAAAGCTTTTTTGAAGTCCAACGTTGAGCCAGACGTATAGAGAATGGTGTCCTTTACAAAGATGTGGATCAGAGAGTCACCTGGAGCAAGAGCAACATCATTGATATTTACAGAGAATAGAGTCGGCCCGAGAATTGAACACTTAGGCACTCCCATAGAAACAGCCAGAGGTCTGGAAAGTAGGCCCTCTGACTTAACACACTTAAATCTGTCTAAGAAATAATTTGTGAACCAGGCAAGCAGCGGCAGCGCCAGACATTTTTCACTGGAGGTGCTAAGGGGGAGCTAGCTCAATGCATGGAGGTGCTGACATGAATTGCATTCATGGGCGCTCAGGCGACCTGCACAGCTTTCTTACAACTCAATGACACAAGTGTTTATTCAATAGGAGAAAACCTAACAACATTTCACATTTCACAATCTCAAAGTTCTATGGCGAATTCCTAATGAGACAATCACCATAGGCTACACTGAAAAACTATGAATAAGGGACAGCACAATGAATGTGTTATTGCTCTCACACATTTTGTGTCAAATGTTCAGCATTGTTAAATAGTCTGTTTTGGGAAGTTCATCAATTTTAACCTATGACCTGGTAAAGGGAGTTCATAAATAACCATTGACCATAAGGAATAATTTTTTACTCTTTGTTTTCAATTAATTGATGACTGTTTAGGTGTGAACTCTCTTTACCTGCTCATTTTGGTGTTAATTGGTAGTGCTGCGGAGAAGACACACTCAGGTTGTCAATGCAGACTTCTAAATTCATAGCAGCATATCATGGCTCTATAATATATTCTGAATCTGACATCCTCCGCTGATTGAGAATGAAATCATAGAGCAAATTGTGAAGTTGGAAAAATAAGTCTGCATTATTATTTTGACAATTTGAACGCCACCTCGACATTGCAGATCAGACAGATCATGAAGAAGAGCGAGCTGGCATTTCCTCCTTGCTGGCAGAGAAACGTTTGGAAACCATGCAGCTGACTTTTGCTATACAAAGTTGTATGGACAAAAACCAATCAAACTTCTCTATTTATGAGTTTTCAATGTGAAAGGCCATTTGTTTTTCACGCAAATACTCGTTATTTCACAAACGTTTCTGACGCATAGTGGGACAGATCCATATATTCGCGCGCTACTGCTCTCCCTGAGTGAGCGAGCTGCCTGATGAGCGAGATAGTGAAAATAATTAGACTTAATTCAAGCGATTTTGGTAAAAAAACAGACTAATGAGATAAAGATATATTTTAGATTTTCCCCTTCACCTGTAACAGTTGGACAGGTCAGCACTCCTGTCTGTTCTCCGAATGACTCCTACTCGCAATCATCCATTCCACAAAGACAATTGGGCATTTAATTTATATACCAGGCATGCAATACAGTTTATTTATAGGAAAATATATTTATTCTTGTAAAAAAGTGCCTCTGCCTCTCTTTTTGCTATCTGGATATTAGGAGAATGTAGCATGGAAACATAGTTTGTGTTACGGAATAGATCCTCAAACAGTGAGTTTAGCCTACTGAGTTTTAGTGACCGCGCGTCATTTTCATTACGTCCAGTTGCATGCGGGGATGGCAGGGAGGGTTAGTTAACGTTAACGACTATGCAAACTTTGCTTACTTGGACTTAGCCGTTTAGAAAAGCGAATGTACATTATCCAGGGAAAATAACGATATGTTTTCATATGAAAATATGGAGTTATAATAATAATAATTTGTTCAGCTTATATAGCGCTTTTCAAGAACCCAAAGCGCTTTACACAGTGAGGGGGAAAGCCCACCTCATCCACCACCGATGTGTAGCACCCACCTGGGTGATGCACGGCAGCCATTTTGCGCCAGAACGCTCACCACACATCAGCTATCAGGTGGAGAGATGAATAGTTATATATGCCAATTAAGAAGGAAGGGGATTATTAGGTGGCCATGATTGAGGTGAGGCCTGATTTCTAGGGGGTGCTAAGGGGGTGCTAGGCTTATTCTTGGGGGTGCTTTAGCCCCGTCTCGCCCCGGCCTGTCGCCGCCACTGCAGGCAAGGCAGGCCTTTGAGAAACCCAGGCTTTTTAGCCTATCAATGAGGATGTTGTGACTGACAGAGTCAAAGGCCTTGGCCAGGTCGATGAAGACTGCTGCAAAGTTGTGTCTTTGGTCAATAGCAGCTATGATGTCGTTTTAGGACCATTTAAATATGCACCTTGACAAAAGTGCGTCTTTGGTAACGAGTTAGCATCCGCATTTTTGTCCAACGCATTTATCTCCTGTCAAGTAATGCTTAATGTAGCCTAACCAAAATAATATTGTATTATTCAGTTTGACAATTCACCCAACGCAGTGGCAGGGGAATTAGGCAAAGTCACCAGCCAATGTGAATAAATATCGGGATTTTGCGTGTGCAAACCCTGACTCATAACGTCATTCATGCATGTAAATTTAAAACATCAGAATTTCAGGAACATGGTATTAAAAGTTTCGCATTAAATTAATATTCTCTCACGCAATGCTTCTGAATTGTCTTTCTGACATGCGCTCAATCTATTTCGGCCACCGTTGTCACGCACAGTTTAATAAAAGAGGCAAATGTTTTTTGTCCAACTATTAAACATCAGTAACACTTTGAATATCACTATGGTATATTATGTACAGTGGGTATAGAAAAGAATCTCCCCACTGTAAAATAATCACATTTTGTTGCTCTGCAGCCTGAAATCAAAATGGACAGACAGTTTTAGTTTCATTCAGATGTATGTACAACTAATAACATCCAAGTGACAGATATAATACCAACTTACTTAAGATAAATTACAAATTAAAAAACAGAATCACTGAGTTGGAAAATGAATCACCCCCTCCTAAAAATGACTTGTAATTCCAACCAGGTGTAGTTAATCACCTTCTCGATAGCACACAAAGCCAATTGACTTTCAACTGTGATCAGCTGTGGTCATTTTGATTAGCTCAGCGTTAAACAAGCTTTTCCTGAAGCATTTCAGTCCTTGGTAGTGCAACTGAAGACAACAATCAACTATGGGTAAAGGCATTGTCAAAAGATCTACGGGGTAAAGTTGTGGACAGGCACAAGTCAGGAGATGGAGACAACACAATTTCAAAGGCTTTATCAGTGCCTAGAAGTGCAGTGAAGTCTGTTTATTAAGAAGTGGAAGCTATTTGGTACAACACAGACCCTCCCTGGATCAGGATGTCGCTCCAAACTGGATGAAAGAGCCAGGAGGAAACTGGTCAGAGAGGCTACCAAGAGGCCTACAGCAACTCTGAAGCAGTTGCAAGAATTCATGACAAAGAGTGGTCATTGTGTGCATGTGACAAGAAAGGCCACATGCAGTTACGACTGTGCTTTGCCAAAACGCACGTTGAAGTTTCCAAGGCCACGTGAAAAAAGGTGTCATGGTCAGATAAGACTAAAATGGAATTGTATGGCCTCAATGCCAAGCGATGTCTGGCAAAAATCCAATATAGCTCACCATCTAAATAACACAATTTTTACAGTAAAGCATGGAGGTGGTAATATCATGTTATGGGGTTGTTTCTCTACAGCAGGGACTGGAGCACTTGTCAGGATAGAAGGAAAAATGGATGGGGCAAAATACTGTCATATTCTTGAGGAAAACCTGCTGCTTCAATGGGAAGAAGATTTACCTTCCAGTACTGAAACAAGTGGGGGATCCTTTTTCCAACCCAGTGATTGTTTTATTTATTTATTTTTTTCTGACATGTTGGTATTAAATCTTTCTCTTTATGTTATAATTTGCACTGAGTAAATACAGCTGAATGAAACAAAAACTGTGTGTGTCTTTAGTTCAGGCTGCAAAGCAACAAAATGTAATTATTTTACAGGGGGGGTGATTCTTTTCTATACCCACTGTATATGCAATAACTCACAACCTTTATATGTGCATAGTTTTAGACTACGTTTTTGGATGAAGTATTAACAGCGAATGAGCACTCGCAGTGTGAAAACAGAGCTGTGTGTCGTGTGACCACCACCATGCAGCAAAACCGTGTTTAAAAACTTAAGATAAAATCGAAAAGTCACCAATATTTGATACATTTGTTTAGCTCAATTAATGTACTAATTACAGCTGGAAAAAGAAAAAGTTAATGTTTTTGTTCTTAAAGCTAATTACATCCCAGGCTCTGTCCATCTCTGTATCTGGCATTTTATGTCACCATCTGCTTTCAATACCTCTTTTGTACAAAACTTCATATTTTTTAAGAAGTTATCTGGGCCTTCTTTGGAGAGTACTGGTATTCGCAACTAGACATACAGAATGTCATTCAGAGGGCACTGACCTAAAAATAAAAATAAACATACAGAATGTCATTCAGAGGGCACTGACCTAAAAATAAAACTAGACATACAGAATGTCATTCAAAGGGCACTGACCTAAAAATAAAACTAGACATAAAGAATGTAGGGCTGCACGATATTGGAAAAAAAATGACATTCCCAACGATATATATTAAAAAGAAAATGAGGCAGGGGTTAAACACCGTTGCAGACTACAAAACAAGCCAGTCATTGGATGTCAGGTGCCTCTCTACCAGAAAATCTAAACTTTTTTGTATCACGTTTTGAGATTAAGGATTTCTACCACTGTGTTTAATGAGGATGTACGTAAGTCCATCAAACGTGTTAAACCTCGCAAGACTGCTGGGCCAGATGACAAATCCATCTTTAACATATCTCTTCACCAGGCTATCCCTCCACTCTGCCCCCCCCCCCCCATTTCCTACCCCTTCCAATTCCCACTAATCCTGCCTTGTCAGCATCGCCACAAGTCCTTGGACAGGTCTTTGGGATGGGGAGCCACAGATTCTTTTTCACACTGCTCATCCAACATGGAAGCCTTTAGTAAGATCAGGCAAGGGATGATGTCTAACCAAACCCATATTTACTTTAATTGTAACAGCCTTATGATCTGTAAAAAGTGTGGTTTCTATTAGCACTGAGCCCATTTTACTCGCTATGTCTGAGACCAACCAAGAAGTCTATGCGGGATTGGTGAGATCAATCCTTTTTGGTCCAAGTATATATCTTTTTTGGTTGGGTGTTTGTGTCCAAATATCATTTAGGTCCAATCAACTACATATATTACCTAATTCACTTGTAGCTCTGTCGTTTGGAGGCCATCTATCCATACTTTCATCCATCACTATGTTACAGTTTTTTCTGATTGCTTAAGCACATTTTTTGTAACTATTGGCTATTTTTGCAAAACTCTACACACAAATAAGAAAATCTTTCACCCAGTTATCAAAACATTGTAGTCCTCTTGCAAAAGCAAACACAGCTAGATTAACTCTTCACACCTTCGTAAAATGGTGTTTGCGTATCAAACAGTAAACACAAGCCAACATCTACTAAGCACACAATGTGCCAACTACACACTGATGGTATGAATACAAAACACATCTGGCTTTTGCTTTCTCTGTGTACAGATGTCAATTTGAGGTCATACTTTTGTCATAGTGTCATGTAAACATACAAGGATCCAAACTTCAAGTATTGGTGTTTATTCACACTCATCAAAACCAAGACATAGTCAGAACACAAAATAGTAATTTCTCAAAAAAAACAATCAGCATACATCATGTCTTCTTTCTGGGTCCGGCCACAAACAAAATACCATAACCCTGAGGTCTACAAAGGGAGCTACAGAGATCCCACCTGTGAGTTCTACAGAATGGTTATCAACCGGGGTCACCTTGATACCATTGAGTTCTACAGAATGGATATCAACTGGGGTCACATTGATACCACTGAGTTCTACAGAATGGATATGAACAGGGGTCACGTTGTTAACACTGAGGGTTTTATAGAATGGATATGAACAGGGGTCACCATGATACCACTGAGTTCTACAGAATGGATATGAACTAGAGCTTGAGATTTCTGCCCGAACCCGACGGGACCGACCCTAACCCGTCGGGTTCGGGTTGATTCGGTCTTAATTTCTCACATTTCACCAGGCATGACGGGTTAGGGCCGGGTTCGGTCTGTAAATTGATTACGGTAATAAAAAAATATATAAAAACACTTATATTGCACCATTTTATGTTGCTAACTTGGTTAATTTAAGCAACTCCTATCTATCTCAATCAAATTGTTTTCTGTCCACACCCTTTTTCCCCTCTCCCTGTGACTGATTTGTTGATGATATTTAGAGAGAAAAACGATAATGGATGCTGCAGAGGTGAAAGAACTCCTGGCTTCTAGCGATTACAGTTTGTCAGCCCAGGAAAAACAAAATCAGTCGGAGGTGTGGTAACACTTTGACAATGTGCATGATCAAACTAATACACCGGTGGGTTATGTGCAATGTAAAAGTTGCCGCTGTCTTTTTAATTATAAAGGCATCCCAAACTGAACTTCACCTGTCTCAAAATAAAAGTGGAGACTGCTTATCGGGAATCATTCCTATATACAACTGCTGTTTAAGAATTTGATTATACAGCGATCAATTCGTCATCTTATAATGTTAATGTTGGGTCTCGTCATTCATATCAACATTTGAAGAAAAATAAAACAAGGTGTAGTCTAACGGTCTCCCCTAGAGAGATCGCCTATAGCCTAGATAAATACAGTAAGTAGTTTCTCTCCAGTGTGTACCGTTTCATGTTCGTTCACTGCTATTCTGGCCTTTCATTACCCATTACGATCACATGTTTAGTCTAGTTTAGCGTCTGTGTCACATGTAGTATCATTGTCCAATAGGCTAGATTGTTTCCAATCTAATTGTACACTGCAAATGGTTAATAAAGATCTATCTATCTATAATTCAATCTAATCTAACCCAGCATTCATTTATTCACATTTTTTTCTTGTATTTTCTTGTCATTGTTTCATGTTGCAGCCTGTGAAATATAATAATATAGCCTATATTGTCGTTTTTACCACACTTGGCTTTTTAATTTTGCAAATGGTTATCGTTTATAAACAACGGTTATTTTCGCGATCGATATTTGCGTATATGTCTACATTCAAAATGTCGGGCTGTAAGTCAGTTCGAGCTTCAAAAAACTTTTAAGGTGCCGGTTCGGTCTCAGGTTTGGACAGATCTGTGTCAGGTTCGGTCAGTGGCGGGTTAACATTTTCAGGACCCATTAAAGCTCTAATATGAACCGGGGTCACCTTGATACCACTGAGTTCTACAGAATGGATATGAACAGGGGTCACCATTATACCACTGAGTTCTACAGAATGGATATGAACAGGGGTCACCATTATACCACTGAGTTCTACAGAATGGATATGAACCGGGGTCACCTTGATACCACTGAGTTCTACAGAATGGATATGAACCGGGGTCACCTTGATACCACTGAGTTCTACAGAATGGATATGAACAGGGGTCACCTTGATACCACTGAGTTCTACAGAATGGATATGAACAGGGGTCACCTTGTTAACACTGAGGGGTTTTACAGAATGGATATGACTGGGGCCACCTATGTACTTTGAATCTGTTGCACTGCTGTGAAGCATAGCTCCCTAAAAGAAGCTCTTGTCTCAATAGGACTTTTGATGAAATAACGCCCCCTATTCTTGCCTCTCCCACAGGTACATACACCCAAATATAGTAGGCTTTTCGGGCTACAGTGTGGGAGGGGGAGCCTACTGTCTCATCTATGATTTCATGGCAAACGGTTCACTAGAAGACCGGCTGCACTACAAGGTATCTTTAGACCTGGATGTTTTACTGCTTCCTTCCTTTGACTCTTTACCCCTGGATGTTTTACTGCTTCCTTCCTTTGACTGTTTACACCTGGATGTTTTACTGCTTCCTTCCTTTGACTCTTTACACCTGGATGTTTTACTGCTTCCTTCCTTTTGACTCTTTACACCTGGATGTTTTACTGCTTCCTTCCTTTGACTCTTTACACCTGGATGTTTTACTGCTTCCTTCCTTTGACTCTTTACACCTGGATGTTTTACTGCTTCCTTCCTTTGACTCTTTACACCTGGATGTTTTACTGCTTCCTTCCTTTGACTCTTTACACCTGGATGTTTTACTGCTTCCTTCATTTTGACTCTTTACACCTGGATGTTTTACTGCTTCCTTCATTTTGACTCTTTACACCTGGATGTTTTACTGCTTCCTTCCTTTGACTCTTTACACCTGGATGTTTTACTGCTTCCTTCCTTTGTACAACCAAGGCTCACTGTGAGATTTGAGAGCAAATCTCATCATTTCTTGGACATAAAAAGAGCATGAACAACAAATATTCTGTCATCCATTTTCTTTTGTCAGAAATACAGACGGTTAAAGTTGCCATTATTTAGGCTTTGCCATGTTTCATTGAAATGTACAACTGTGTGTCATCACCATAGTAGAGAAAGTTGACAGTATGTTTTAAGATGACATATCCAAGAGGCAGTGTATATACAGGAAACAGAATTGGTCCCAAAACTGAAGTGCACCTTTAATATGTCAGAGTACTGACACATCAACTGAAACCTTTTGGAAAGGTAGGATCCAAACCAGGCATGAATATTGTCCATGTAGACTGATGTGGGTGTCCCATCTCTCCAAGACAAGGGAACACTCAGGCCTAGTAACACAAGGACAGATGCTGATCCTTGGTCCGAAGCTTTTCAAAGCTAATTCGACAACCTCAACAGTGCACTCTCAATACTTTGACTAAAACCAGATTGGAGATTTATTAATAAATATTGTTTGTTTTAAGGAAGGCAGTGAGTTGTTGAGAAACGTTTCTAAACTGTTTGAGAGGAATGGAATGTTAGATGGTTCATGTAGTTTATCTGGGTTATTCAGTTAGTTTAGTTTGCGCCTGGTTGTTCTACTGCTTTACTTTGATTCTTTTCTCAGGTAGTTTAGTTTGCACCTGGTTGTTCTACTGCTTTACTTTGATTCTTTATTGAGGCAGTTGTTTGGACAGAGAAATTTAGAGGGAGGTTTTCAGACCTTTATTAATACTGAATGAAAGGGGATGACACTGATCGAGAAACTGGAATATGTGGGTATTCCACAATTGTTTGTGTTTGTTGAATTTGTTTCCTCAGGACAGTGCTGCCCTCTCCTGGCCACAGCGCATAAGTGTGTTGGTGGGATCTGCTAGAGCCATCCAGTTTCTCCACACCACATCTCCTCAACTCATCCACGGAGACGTAAAGAGGTAATCAATACCTCATCAGGAAGCCTTTCAGGCAGTGTCCGAAATTAACTTTTTTGCTTGCCTGTCAAGGGGACTGGTAGGTGAAAAAATCCACCAGCCAAACATATATTAATATATATATATATATAAACGTATATTTCTTACTAGCTAAAATAATAAATTGCCCTTTGCAACAAATACCTTCACTTAAATACCTTTCATTTCAAAACAATGTATTATGTTGAATACACAATCATACCTGCCAACCTGCACTCATTTTGTGTACCATTTACGCAAAAAAAGTCAAAGTACGCTGGTACTAAATGCTACTCTTTAATACTGTTTTTATTTAACGTTAACACTAATGTTTCAAAGGCTGACCTAATCACAGGATTTGGGCGGAGGAAAAAATATTTTGTCTGGGATAGTAAATTCTAAGTAACTAAACTACTTTTTAGGTTGCTTACTTAAAATGCTTTTTAAATATGCTTTGGTGTGTCTAGGTGTAGTATTATCAATCTTACCTAGACAAAAAAATAAATGTTTTATTCTTTTCAAGTATTCTTTTCCAGACATCCTGGCAAACCCAATCCTCTCCTCAGCCCTCCCCTGCATCCAGCACACCTGGACCTCCTACCCTGATCCACCCCAATGCCCGTCCCCCACACCCAGTCCTCAACCCTATCCTGATCCACCCCAATGCCCGTCCCCCACACCTAGTCCTCAATCCTATCCTGATCCACCCCAATGCCCATCCCCCACACCCAGTCCTCAATCTTACCCTGATCCACCCCAATGCCCGTCCCCCACATTCAGTCCTCAACCCTATCCTGATCGACCCCAATGCCCATACAGACAACCTATAATAAATACACAACATAACAAGTCAGAGACAATAAATTAAAATAAGTGAATAACTAAATAAATTAATTTAGAGTGAAAAAAACAAACAAGGACATTGCAAACAAAAACAAAATATGAACAATACTTTCTTCAGTCTTCATGAAAAGTATAAATTATTTTGACTTATGGCACGTCAGAAGGGAGCCTCTGCAAACTGTTAATTTAAGAAATAATAGTCTGCCTTTTATCCATAAATTTGGAAGATGACCCCCTAAGGGGATATTGAGGTAGAAGAGTCAATAACACATCCCAGGGCTGGGTATGGCGTTGAACGGGAAAGCCAAAACATTTGAGGATACAAAATACTGTGCTTCATCGGCAGGTAATTGTAAAAGTGAGATGGAGGCAAAGCGTGTTTAGAGGCAAAGTTGGGGAAGCTAGAAAAAACAAAATTTTCATAAAGATCATCGAAGTTCTTAATGCTTTCTCCATAAAGAGAAGGCATGGTCAACAAGGGATGGGGGGGCATATGTGGTTGTTATAAATAGGGCCCATAAACATAATTTAAAACGACAGTGAAATTGGTACCAGATTTGTAATGTTGACAGTACTTCATCAGATTTAGAAGTGTAATACAGATGTCTAGGTGACACCAAGGTGTATGTGGAGAATGCAACCAGAGTAGGAGCTTCTGAACGTTGGCCGCCCAACTGACCCTGGGTACCTTTCCTCACCAAATGAATAAAGTAACAGCCTGATTGATTGACTTACAGAAGGACATGGGTAAAATCAATTGGATAGACTCAAAAGGTTACTTGAATTTGGGCAAACTTTTCATTTTTACATGTTTTAATTTGTGAATTTAATTTAGAAAATAAATTAATTTCAAATCTGATGATTTCAACACACTCCATAAAAGTTGGGACAGTCAACTGTTTTCTACTGTGTAACATAACCTTTTATTTTAATAACACATGTTAAGCATTTGGGCATTAAAAACACCAGTTGGTTAAGTTTAGCAAGTGGAATCTTCCCCCATTCATCCATTATGCATGTCCTAAGCTGTGCAGCTGACAACATAATGTGCCACACATTCTGAATTGGAGATCGGTCGGGACTGCAGGCAGGCCATGCTAGCGCTGGCATTCTCTGCTTACGCAACCTGGGCAGAATGTGGTTTGTCATTGTCCTGCTGAGAAATGAAGGGACGTCTCTAGAAATGTTGACGTCTGGATGGCAGAATATGTTGCTCAACACCTTTCGCCGCTGCATCCACAGATGCAAGTTAAGGCTTTACTATGCAAAGCAGAAGCTATACATCAACACTGTCCAAAAGTGCCACTGATTTCTCTGGGCTCAGTCTCATCTGTCAGTCACCCAGCACCTGTCATGGCATGGGGGTCGGTCAGTGCCAATGTCATGGTTAAGTTGCACATCTGTGAGGGTACCATTAATGCAGAAATATTACTGAAGGACACTGAAATTTGGCACAGTTGGGGAAACGAATCGGCAACCTTCCGACTACAAGTTTGACTCCCTAATCACTGAGCCCCTATCACTGCCCTAGGGTATTAAGAATGATTTTTAGACCAGAGGGAAGAGTTCCCCCTACTGGTGCTCCAACACCACTTCCAGCAGCAATGGTCTCCCATCCAGGGACTAACAAGGCCCGACCCTGCTTAGCTTTAGAAACAAAAGAGCAGTGGCATACAGGGCTCTATGCTGCTGGCTCATCTTCCAGAAGGACAATAACCCCCAACATACAGCCAAAACCATGCTGGGGCAGCATTAAAGGAAAAGTTCAATGTGCTGGAGTTTGCAGATGTCCCGGCGATGGAGGATTTGGAGCTCCCAGACCTCCTGCCGCCTGACCTCCCAGACCTCCTGCCGCCTGACCTCCCAGACCTCCTGCCGCCTGACCTCCCAGACCTCCTGCCGCCTGACCTCCCAGACCTCCTGCCGCCTGACCTCCCAGACCTCCTGCC
>JACXGM010005708.1:0-34419 GCA_016801145.1 Umbra pygmaea
CGGCGCCTCAGCAGGCCGGCGCCTCAGCAGGCCGGCGCCTCAGCAGGCCGGCGCCTCAGCAGGCCGGCGCCTCAGCAGGCCGGCGCCTCAGCAGGCCGGCGCCTCAGCAGGCCGGCGCCTCAGAGTGCCGGAGGGGAGCAGAAGGATGAGACGTGACAGAAAGGCCCTTTTATTCATGTTCATCTATTAAACTGCCTCAGTGGGACTCAATGGGAAATTTACCGCCGCTAAGAGAAGAGCAAACACAATTTCACCAGACCTCACCATTCTGTGATCAGGCCATTAAAGCAGGCGTGGCTTTTCGTGAATGTGTGTTGGCTGGGTTGTGAGGGGTGTGCATGTGCCTGTGTGTGTGTTTGTGTGGATATAAGGTCCATGGATGTGCAACAGTGATTTGAAGAACAGAGATATGGATATATTTTAGAGGGCCTCCATTACTCTAGTCAAGGCCTCCATTAAACGGGTATATTGTGTGTCCTGTTGTTTTATTACCATGGTTGGAATAAGAAACAGCTGGGTTGATATAGTTCTGGTAATATTAAAAAGAAATATACATCTAATTAATTTACCTTCATTTAATGTAAGTTTAACAAAAAACATTTTAATAGATATGCTTGAAAGCACAAAACGGATATTTATCATTCAACATTCATGTAAAACAAAAGCATTTTTTCAGGGTTACACAAATTATAAATTATTTCACAGTTCTATCTAGCGCATGAGTGGGGACAGCTCTCGATAACCTACAGGATGTAAACCTACAGAAGTAAACCTACAGGATAGAAACCTACAGATGTAGGCCTCACACTCTGTTCTGCCTGAGTAAGAGAGCTGCCTGATGAGAGACATTCAAACAATAACTTCAAGTGATTTCAGAACACCAATTATTGATTTCTACAATTGTACCCCTTTAATAATTGTTTTTTGTCTATAGATATCCCTTTTTTGGCTACATTTTGACTATGTTAAATAATCGCTAGAGGAGACTATTGACCTATCAAGACTTTCTGAACAGTAACAATAGGGTACGAAAATCTAGGTGTGTTATTTAGCTCCCTGCAGTTACATGTTATGATTTTGCATAGGCTACTTAGCAGAACATTATTGCATAAATGTAACATAGATGTGGGGTGCAACTGCCAGGTCTTTACATCAGCAAGATATGGACGGTTGACATATTAAAGAAAAAAAAAATTACCAGTACGAGCCGCCAGAATGGCTTCAATTAGCAATTTATTCCAAAAGATATTCACCTATTTGGTGACTTGATGATGGTAGTGGAGAGTGCTGTCTAACACGTTGGCCCAAAATCTCTCATTAGGTGTTCAATTGGGTTGAGATCTGGTGACTGTGAAGGCCACAGCGTTGTCATCCTGGGAGAGACCACTCCCATCAGGATAGAAGTGTTTCACCGTGGGATAAAGGTGACCACTCAGAATAACTTTGTAATGGTCTGCAGTGACTCCTACCTTTAAGGGGACAATTGGACCCAAACCATGCCTGAAATGCCCCCTACAGCATCTGTATTCATTATGTTCCTCCACTAATTTATTCAGGTTTTTGCTTTCATTTGTCACCCTTCTATACATTTTTTTATTTTTGCCTAGTCAAAGATGCTATCACAAAATTAGAAGTATTGGTAAATTATTACACAAATGTAGTAACTCAGAATGGCGCACTTTAACACACCAAGAGACTACAATTGAGTTTCATTTTTTGTCCAGGACTAGGATTAATCCACGACTGGGAAACCATGGACAAACGATTTATATTAGACAAAGCCAGAAATCCATTAGAGATCCACCGCCATCTAGTGGTAGTCTTTTAAATTTACCATAGAGCTGTCCCAAAGACTGGGCTGCTACAGTATATTAAAGGATTTATTGAATATGTTGAAGACATGGTTGATCAGAGGCAATACTAAAGTCTGAAGGGGCCCCAGGCAGAAAATAAAGAATTCTGTGATTTTTGTCTAGACATTGCTGTCAGTGCTGAGGATTCTATTTGGTCGCCCCTCGGGGAGGGGCTAGAGTCTTGGGGGCCCCAGGCAACAACCCGACTTGCCTGTCCTTACGCTATGCCTCTGTGGTTGATCGACCACCTGCCTAATATTCAAGCCATCACGAGATGTGGCCCTTGTCAAAGTCGCTGAAATCCTTATGCTTGCCCATTTTTGTTGCGTCTAACATATCAATTTTGAGAACAAAATAAATTTAACAGGACAAGATTTTACAAAATAATTTGTGGTCAATGCCAGGCCTACTAAAGACATATGTATGCCCATTTTGTATCAGAAATTAGTAATATGCAGAGCAGGCTACCTGGTGGGTGCCACGTAACCATGACAGAGCTGGTAACAATTACAGCACATATCCTACAGAGGGTGCAGTTTTAAAATGGTGACCATAATTTGTATTCTTAAAAACTGTGTCTTCATTTCATTCACATGAGAACAATGATTATCTTTCTTTAGGAATGATTTTCTGCATCCTTACTACTTTTGCAATTTATTAATTAATTCATCATAATTTATGATTCCCCCCATTTTTCTCCCCTCCCAATTGGTCTTGTCAAAATGTTCCCTCTAACCCTGTCTTGTCGGCAGCTCTGTACCTCCCTAGACTGATGCGGGATGGTGAAGGGCAACCACATGTTGCCCAGCCGCAGATTCTTTTCACACTGCTCACCCAACATGGAAGCCTTTAGTCAGATCATGTGTGGGATGATTACACTCACCAACTAAATTTCCGCAATTGAACTTACAGGCACCCGATCTGGACAAAAGGAGTTGCTGGAGAATGATGTGACAGGGTAGATATTCCAACTTATCTATACCAAATCTCGGCCATTGCTATGCCAATTTGTGTTGCCTGGTGCAGGATGTTCCGGTCAAATTCGGTGAAGCCATAGTCAGGCTCGAACCACTGACTATCATGATCAGGGGTGTAGCACAAGATCCTGGGCCCTATGCATATGCAGTCCTGATGGGCCCCCATGATCCTCAACTCCAATATATTCCAGACTTTAAGGGCCCTCTCTGCCCTTGGGCCCTGGTAAGTAGTATTGGTTTTACCCCAGTCCAACGCCCCTGATCATGATGTAGGCCCTTCTGTGTGGAGGAGGTAAACATTCAGTAACATCAGTAATATGGTGAAACATTTGCCAATCTTTATGTAATTTGAAAATGTATAACAATGGGTTTGTCTTCCAGCATGTTTTTAATGTTGATAATGTCAATGTTAGGATGATGTAAAAATATTTGGCAGGAGGCAGATGTTTTTTTCAATGAGGAATTTCGTTTATTCTCAAAGGGTGAACACTTGTATGTAGACAGGAAGGATATGGCAAGCACTAACGATTAGCTCTATAAAAACACTAGAAAATAATAAACTCAAAACAACAGCTCTACTGGCTCACTAGAAACTTGAGAAAGCAAACACTTGTAACCTCGCAGAGGCACACTTGCAACTACAAACTTACATAATGCACAATCTTGAATATGGAGCAGGTAACTTGAGATATCCAAAATACAAACAGGAACATCAATAGAAAGGCTCATCCTAGGTCAGGAAATCCCATACTAGCAAGGGCGTAGGAACGCGTTTGAAATTGGGGGGGACACCATATATTTTTCACAAATTGTTCTTATTATTGGGGGCAACCACAATGCTCATCTGTAAAATCCCCCCCTGTTCCTACGCCCTTGCATATCAGAACATCCATGAACAGAGAATACTAACCGACAAACATGGCAAACACAGGTGTATATATACTGGTAGGCATGGGATCATTGACAACAGGTCTAGGCGCTAATAGGACAATTACACACACATATAGATATATAATAAAAAGGCATTGCTGTTAAGTCTAAATCAACTGCACATACAACAGGAATTCACCAGAGGGTGCAAAAAGCCATATACCCTAATCCAAAATGTATAAACACAAGAACACCAGGGCCCGTATTCATAAAAAATCTTAATGCAAAGAGTAGCTCCTAGTGAGAAAATTCTAAGAAAATTCTTAGAAATGTGGGCGTTTACTCTTAAAATTAAATATAAATCCTAGTAAAGAAAAACATAGTTCAGAAAGCATCTTAACTCTTAAAAGAGGTCCTAAGGTCAAAATTGGTAGGAGTACAGATGAGGACTTAAGAGTTCCTTCAGTAGAGGAGAAAACAACGGAATTACGAAGAGGGAGAAGAAATGTCTTGCAGACAATGAATGACAGTGAGTCAATAGGACGCCATAGATTAGATCGTGCAGAGATCATATTTGTGACCAATCTTATTAGAGATGTAAAGAAACAAAAGAACAGGTCCCAGGCACTCAGTCAAGTCTTCAAATGAGCAGAAGGATAAAGTTAAAAAGCCTTTATTAAATGTGGCTTAAGTCATAAAAAGTACATCAGCCAACATGTTTCGACCAAACAAGTGGTCTTCTTCAGGGCAAAGTAACACAAGCTATGAGAATGGCAACAAATTATAAATAGATTCCCACATGAAATCAGACAGAATACAATTAACCTAATGATCCCCAATACAATCAATTAACCCAGTAGGGCAATCAGGTCTAGGATAGGACAGAGTCAACATAATAAGTACCACAACAGGTAAAACTAAGGTGCGGAAGTTCAAACGCGACGTAGAGGACTACTAGAGAGGACAGGTGTAATCGACCACGGTTTTCCCGTGATCACCGCCAGTTTTACCGTCAACCACAACTACACCCTCGCCAACCTAAGGTGTCCTTCAACCTTACGTCGAGTGAAGATGAGGGTCATTCCCTGGGATCTGAATCTGATCATTTTTTGGAGGACGATTGGCCGCTACTTCAGACCAATCATCGTAATAAAATTAGTAACAAATACTTTTTTATATTACAAATGTAAAATAAATATTGTCTCTGTAATATAATAAACCAGAGGACACTATGTGATTTCAATCTTGTTTAATTGTTTTTATTAAACATTTTTTAATACATTTCTTTATACTTTTTTTTATAAAGTATTGAATAAAATTGTAGACTTTATAGCCTATTACAAATGTAAATCTGTCCATATATTCAGGCATTAAAGTCATTAAAGAAACTAACTTGAACTCATACGACTACAATTTCATTTATTAAGGTCCTTCAGAGGCTAGGCGAGGGTCCTTAGCATTCGGAGAACACGTAAATTGAACAGACTAGCAAGTGCACGTCATTGCGTCAGTGAAAATGTCAGCCTTTAGCGCTGCAATTCAACAGTAGACAGTAGCAATTTGTACTGGTATTTAAACTTTACTTATATGTACTTATATGTATTTAACAAATGTACAGTAACGTTAGATACTAAAGATAGCTACTTATATTTGAAAGCATATAGTGCCTCGTAATTGCACCGACTCCACTAACGTCCGCTTTGCGCACAATTGTGGGTGATTTCAGAGCGTGAAGGATACACATATGCATCCTTTACTGTCCATGGAAAATTCTCAGAATGAAGGACTCAGTCCTTGGTGGAAATTCGGAGGATCTTCGACATTGGAACAGTCCTTCGACGGACTTCGATGACATAGCATCTTCGAAATTCTGGCTTCGGAGGATCCTTCCTTGACTTTAAGAAACAGCTTATGTCTCGATGGTGTGGCCTGGAACAATGGCAAAGGCCTGACATGTCCCCCTCGTCTCATCCCTGAGGCACAGAATGTGTTGGTCCCAACCTGTGGATTACACACAATCACTTAGTGTGTTGTATTATAACTGACAAGCTAGTTAAGCTTTTTTTGGTGGAAGTTTAAAACAATTGTATTGCAAACATTACCAAATATGACCAAATGTGGAAACACACAACTCACTAACTTTCGGTGGGGGGATGAGTGTCAGGAGGCATTTGTGCAGTTGAAGCAACATCTTATTACTTCCCCCATGTTAGCCTATCCCGACCCAGGGAAACTCTTTATATTAGATACTGATGCCAGTGATGTGGGGATTGGAGCCGTGTTGTCACAAGAGGAAGCTGGGGTAGAGCGTGTTATTGCTTACGCAAGCCGAGCCCTTACTAAGGAAGAGCGTAGATATGCGACCACAAAGAAGGAATTGTTAGGGATGGTGGTGTTTACTTAGTACTTCAAACACTACTTATTAGGAAGGAAGTTTGTGTTACGTACCGATCACAACTCCCTTCGGTGGTTGCGTAATTTTCGGGACCTGGAGGGGCAGTTGGCAAGATTGGTAGAACAACTGGCTAATTTCCATTATAAAATTGTCCATCGCCCAGGGAAGCAGCATGCCAACGCTGATGCGATGTCTAGGTTGCCAGTGGTTGAGAGTGAGGGTGCTACCCAGCTGAGTGGTGGTATGCCCAGTAAGGAGATGGGGGTTGCGATTCGGGCAGTACAGAGGGTTGGAATGGGGCTGGTGGATGAGTTGACGCAAGCACAACAGCAAGATGAGGAGCTGGTACGGCTTTTCCAGGTTAAGTTGGGGGCTAGAGGTGGAGTAGGGGTGTTACCTAAGGAGTTGTCCAAGTATGCAACTGTATGGGACCAACTTCGAGTACAGGGACAGCGGTTAGTGCGGGTCCAACATGCGCGTTCTGATGCGGCCACTATACAGGTGGTGCTCCCGGGGGCTATGGTGCCGGAGATATTGGCGATGTTACATAATGTGCCGACCGGTGGCAATTTGGGTATTCAGAAACTACAGGCCAAGGTGAAAGATCGGTTTTATTGGCTTGGATGGTTTAATGATGTAAAGAAATGGTGCAATCAATGTGGGGATTGTGCATCCTGTAAGACTCAGGGTAAGCTTCCCTGTGCCCCTATGCATCCCTCAGTTTCGTCTCGGCCCTATGAGCGCGTAGCGCTGGACATTTTGGGCCCATTGCCAGAAACGGTAGGGAAGAAGAGGTATATTCTGGTAGTGGGTGATTACTTTTCAAAATGGACTGAGGCCTTTGCTCTACCTAACCAGGAGGCCGGTACAATTGCGAAGGTCCTGGTGGAGGAATGGGTCTGCCGTTTTGGTGCTCCACGTACCATTCATTCCGAACAGGGGCGTCATTTTGAGTCAACCTTGTTCAAGGAATTGTGTAGGTTGCTGAATATTCAGAAGACCCGTACGACGGCCTATCATCCTCAATCGGATGGTTTGATTGAATGCTTTAACCTTACGTTGTTGGCAATGCTCTCCCTGTTTGTGGGAGATAACCAGGCGAGTTGGGATGCCCTGTTACCCTATGTGATAATGGCATATAGGAGCAGTGTCCATGCCAGCACAGGGTTTACGCCATAAAGTGCTATTCGGGAGGGAGATAGTTTTGCCGGTGGACATAATGTTGGGAGTGGGGGCACCGGAAACGTTCTCCTCAGCCAGCGTTTATGTGGACAGGATAAGCTGTTTGTCCCCTGTACTTTCCCAGGGGTACTAGATGGAGCTGGAGAAGATCCAGGGGTCCCGAAAGGGCCGGACCACCCTGGCGAGTGATGGCGGCAGTACTCACCGGGACCAAGGAGGAACAGTGTCAGAGGGAATGGATCGGGGTTCCCCTCTGTGTATCGGTGGCTGGAGGTACAGCGGGCGTGGGCGTTGCCAGGACCCAAACCAGAGGCAGAGGGATCAGGACCAGAGGTTGGAGGAGCGACAGCTGGCGGACAGGGAGGCAACCTGAGTGGAGCAGGGCCCAAACCAGGCAGGGGAACCAGGACCAGAGGGTGGAGATCGGGATATAGTTCATCCTCAGCAGCAGCGGCCGGTTCGGCGTAGGAGGCCACCTGGATGGTTGCGAGGGTTCGATGTCTTCAACTGACTCAGGGACGAGTCTTCGCTACCTGGAGGGGGGTAGTGTGATGAACTATATTGGAGGCGGGTTGGAGACATGGGGGGGTGTATTCCTGGGAGACGCTAGGGGACTGATTGAAGACACCTGCACCCGTTTGTGACTGTAGGAGCAGGGATAAAAGGGTGGAGCGGAGAAGGCTAGCAAGAGACGGGGAAGTGGAGCGCTACAGCCAGAACTGTATTGATTGCAAGAAAGCAGACTCATGTTAGGCACTCAACCTTGGGGGGAGGTGGTGGCCGTTCGCAGCTGTGTAGGGCTGCCGGCGGTGAAGATAGCGAGGAAAGGGGCAGACGTCTATAGGCAGGGAAATTCGGGAGATAGGGATTGGGGAGTAGGAGTGCCAGTTTCCAGCGCGTCAACTGGGAACTTGTGTTCTGCGTCGGACCAGCATATCCCCAGCAGGCTGAGCCATTAAACAGCCCGGTTGGCCTGACGCCAAAGCCCAGACCCCGGGGGAGGGTCTCGCTGAGAGGGCGAGCTAAGTACCTCTTTTTAAACTAAACCATTATGTGTTATGTCTGTATGTATGTGTAAGTCCAGACGTAGCTCTTAGACTATTTATCAGTGGGGCAGGCTAGTGGGAACTTTACTGGGACAAGGAATTCTGTGTACCCTAGAGAGGTACCTTGTTAACTGCTAGCCCAGTTTTATATATGCATATAGTCCTACTTCCCTGCATGATTATAGGACCCTAAACTTAATGTTTGCAGTGTCATATTGTGTGCTGTGCTCTGGAACCATAACTTAATGTTTGCAGTGTCATATTGTGTGCTGTGCCCTAGAACCATAACTTAATGTTTGCAGTGTCATGTTGTGTGCTGTGCCCTAGAATTATAGCTTAACTTCTGCAGTGTTACATTTTGTGCTGTGCCATAAACCAGAACATAGGGTTTGCCGTGGAGTGTTGTGTACTGGTCACCAGGTGTACCTGGCTAGCAAGCAGGGCCCTGTAAATGGGGAACATGTTTTTTTTGTCCCGGTATAGCCAACTGCTGCCTGTTTGATCCACTGTCCATGAATTGCTACAAATAAAGCCTTTTTGTATTTTTCTAAGAATTGTGTGTGGTGTTCTCTGTCTCCGGACCTAAACCGGTTAACAAAAGGTGGTGGCAGCGGTAACTAAGCTACCTGTCAGTCCAGTGGCCTAGGTAACTCCTTTGTTAGTTCGGAGAAGGTTTATTACACTACGTTATATTACCCTAGAGTAATTTCCCGCAAATTGTATGCGCGAGCCCTGTGAGAGGCTAAATGCGCTTGTATGGATTTCATATAAAACGTTTTTCTCACTGTTAAATACATAACGTGCACAACGAATACGATAACAACGTGATTAATTTACAATTTAAACTGCTTATTTAAAAAAATGCTTAATATATAGCTGGTTTACAACAAAAGATGTAACGACGCGACATTTTGTCAAAAAATCTAACCGGCTAGCTGTGTCTATTTAATGTTTCACAGAATAAATATGTACAGTACCCTCCGACTTTCATTTTAAAGACTGCATGTTGAACAGTAAAATTGGCTTGCTGCGACTACAACTTATTAAAAATGTAGGTAAACATTCATATTAACTTACCATAAAACAGTGCCTGCTCTGAGTGGTGTGCTCCTCCAGTCAGAAGTGAAGAATCCAGAAAGTTCCGCAAACAATGAAAAAGTAATAAACCAGTTGCTGGGTCAAAATAACCCAACCAGCTGTTTATTTGTAAATGACCCCATAACAACTCATTTGACCCAGCATGAGCAACCCAATAATGTGTTTACAGTACCCCAAACAACCCAACATTTTGACCCAGCACAATCAACCCAATGTGTTTACAGAGACAACCCAGCATTTTTTTGAGTGTACTAAAAGACGTCTACGGGATCGTTTGGCGGAGCATAAATATGCTATTCGTACCAGTAGCCCTGACTATCAGATGGCCCAACACTTTCTACATATGCACAATAAGAACGATTCTCTACTAAAAATAGAGGTCTTGGAGCATGTCAAACCTTTGGATAGAGGTGAAGATAGGGTCCGCAAACTCAACCAACGCGAATCATTTTGGATTCATCAGCTGGATGCGCTCCGTTATCCAGGTCTGAACGAGGATATTGAGTTTAAATGTTTCTTATGAGGTGGTTTTTGCTCTATACTTATGTTTCTTGTCTATGTTTAACACATGATATATCTGTCTTTTTGTCTTGCTTTCCTCTCCAGATAACCTACGTTGAGGGAGATTGGTTTGGAGATATTTTTGTTTTTTGTTTCTTTGTTAGTTTCACCTGTTGTGGTACTTATTATGTTGACTCTGTCCTATCCTAGACCTGATTGCCCTACTGGGTTAATTGATTGTATTGGGGCTCATTAGGTTAATTGTATTCTGTCTGATTTCATGTGGGAATCTACTTATAATTTGTTGCCATTCTCATAGCTTGTGTTACTTTGCCCTGAAGAAGACCACTTGTTTGGTTGAAACATGTTGGCTGATGTACTTTTTATGACTTAAGCCACATTTAATAAAGGCTTTTTAACTTTATCCTTCTGCTCATTTGAAGACTTGACTGAGTGCCTGGGACCTGTTCTTTTGTTTCTTTGTATCTTTTTCCTTACCCCAAGAGCACCTATCACGGACTTTATATATTTCACCTGAGCGCCTGGTTGAACCTTTTACCACTTATTAGAGATGTAATGACAGGTAGTGACCAGGAGGGGTCATGCAAAGTGAGGTAATATAAGGGGGCCCAGGATGTAGGGCAGGGGACCGTGACCAAGTAAAATAAACGGAACACAAACAGAACTCACGTGTGGTTGTCTTCTGAGTATTACTTCTTATGACTGTAAAGAATATCTACAGACATTACAAGAGACATGCTAAAATCTCCGACACATCGCAGAAATGCCATAGTGCCAGAAATAAAAGTAATCACTACATTAAGATATTTGGCAACTTGCAACAATGCAGCGTTGATTTGGGTCTGTCACAACCTTCTGTAAGCAGAGTGATCACACAAACAATTACTGCACTTTTAGAACCTCTTACTGTGTCGCAGTTCATTTCCTTTCCACTGGACATTCCCACCTTGCAGGTATAAAAAACTGCATTTGTGAATATAGCAGGCTTGTTGACGGAGTAATTGATGGAACCCACATCCAAATTATTCAACGTGATCTCCGAAATACGTGATACTACCACGGACACTTAACTTCAAACTCTGTGGCAGTTTCACAGAATGGCAGAACATTTTGTGAGACTGCCACAGATCCTTAACTTCTAAATCCGTGGCAGTTTCACGGAATACTTAAAATCGCTCAGTTTTTTCCTTCTTGGACAACCAACCAATCACAGTCTTCAAAAGATTGTGTCATACATAGCAACGGGGTCAACCCCACCTCCTCACTAAGATTACAGTTAGTCTTTTCCTTGCTCAGAGTTGCTCTTAGATTGGTCTGGAATCGCTCTTAAGCTAAGACTCCTACGTAGAAGTTTTTAAGCTAAAATAGGAGTTTTCTAAGAGGATTCTTAGAAGCTTTATGAATACGGGCCCAGATCTAAAGACTAAATATAAGACAGGGAAACACTGGGGAAACTATGAAACTAAACACAATATACAGACACAATAAATTATTAAACTACACTTACTGTGTAAAGGGGTTCTAGGAAAAACTTTCCCCCCCAAAAAGCTCTGCAACACTGACATATAGATTTTAAGGTACGAACCTCTGTAAAGAGTTTTTTCTAGCATGTAAAAGTATTCCTCTAGGGCAGGTTTTGTGAATTTGTGATTTTCCATACCGTGGAATGTAAAGTTTTATCATTTGGGTTAAAATGCTTAAAACATCAAACTCTCCATGATGCAAGTGTCTATATGGTTTATTAGGTCTGTGTCTTTTTTGGTCATCAAGGGTGTCTGTGTATTAGGTCTGTGTCTTTTTCTGTCATTAAGGTTGTCTCTGCCTGCTGGATTGTTAGTAGAAAATATGGCTCTGTAGTGATTAGATATGGTAACATTTGACACTGACAGATTTAGACTGATTGAGTGATCAAGTCAACACAGACAGGGACTTAGGTACAGACTATGAATTTGGGATAAGTTCATAATGAAGAGTTGCATTCTAACTGAATAATATGTTCTTAACTTTTATGAAAAGCAAGAAAACTTAACAGGAACACATTTATGATGACATACTGTGATTTTATTCATTTTTAACTGGATCAGTATGACCAATTGCTGTTAACAGTTTATTGTCCTACCTGCAGCTTGTGCTGTATCTCTTCTTCATGTTTAGACTACGGTGGTGTAAAATTAGGAGTCTGTGAAGTTCTACTCAATAACAGGAAGTCTGTGGGCGGGGGTGCAAGAAAGTATGACCGCTGTCAATCCTGTTCCCACACACTAACATTCTGTATGTGCAATAAACTGAAATAGTCATTAACTGTCTGAGTTGTCATTTTAAGACGTATCCTTCCAAGCGTTTTGACTGCCATAAGGGTTACCAGGTTTGACCTCTCCTGGGGACCCCCATCCATCTCATAATATAGTTTTTGCATTGAACTAGTTTACCTGAATTCAAGTGCACAGGCTCTGGATACACCTAATACATGGAATGGCTAGGGTTCCCCAGGTGAAGAACCCTAAATGCTGGTCTGCTCCAATTGGTCTACGAGTACAGTAGTGCGCCGTGTAGTTGTCCCCAACAGGACAACACCCTGTGAATCTCAAACCGACCAATACGCCCTACCCCTTCGTTCGGAGGGCCCTAAGTAGTCACGTGCTGATGGTGTAACAAAAAGGGTGACTTCCCCATGGATGGGTAGGCATTTAGTAAATACATCTAAATGTACATTTAAAATGTAAATACATACTTCGGAACAAACTCCTGACTTGAATGGTGCGATTCATGGTCCACTGGTAATTAATGGAACAAGAATAGATTTCAGATTTTCAAATCCCTTCTATATTTTAAGATGAAATTATCATAATTAACAATTTAACATTTTATTTTCAACATACTTTATTTTGGTTATGAGTCAAACAAATGCACCTAATATCACTGGGGATGCCTATCCCTCTTGTTGCGACATTGCTCATGATTAAAATGAACCTGGTGCAGTAAGAGAGTCTACATCCTTAGCTACTTGTTAGCGGTGGCTGCATTGGTGCACACTCACTTGAAGAGGGTAATGGAGGGAGTAATTAGCCACTACATGCTTGATCATTTTTGCTCCTCCATTGGAACAATTGTGCAAATGGAGGAGGCGCGCATGTCACGATTCCTTAGATAATCGAGGAGACCAGCACAGGGAGTAATGTTTTTTGTCTCTATTTTCTAACACACAACCAAAAATACAGCCTGGTTAAACATAGCCCAAAGCATACAGGCTTTACTTGAGCCAAAATAAGGAAGTGAACACAAAGTAATTACTATGCGCTTCTTCACTAACGAAACATAGAAACTCTCATTACAGAGATTCAAAATAAAGCGATAACCAGGCACTTTCACACTTACTGTGAGAACAGCAACGTAATGACAGAAGAATCCGACATTCAAACAATGAATATTCATAATCATGTACTGTACAAATGTTATCCAGATAGGTGACTGATCTCCTTGGTCAGTAATAATATATTAAACTGTCTGTAGACAAGACGTGAAGTTAGTTAGGTCCTATGCAGAATGAGAATAACCAATTAGCTTAGCCAGTTGTGGATACTGATAGTTTGTGGAAATAGTTGTGAAAATTTCAATGAAATGAATAATGAACATTGGCACAGAATTCACAAGTGTAAATGTTAACCAGATAAGTGGTTGGTTTCCTTGGTCAATAATAATATTTTAAACTGTCTGTAGATAAGACGTGAATTTAGTTAGGTCCTATGACAACAATCGATTAGCTAAGCTGGTTGTGGAGACTAATTTGTGGAAATAGTTGTAATAAATTGTAAGGTAAATGAATAATGAAGATTGGGAGAATATTCACAAGTATGTATAAATGTTAACCAGATAGGTGATTGATCTCCTTGGTCAGTAATAATATATTAAACTGTCTGTAGACAAGACGTGAAGTTAGTTAGGTCTTATGGCAACAACCGATTCACTTAGCCGGTTGTGGATACTAATTTGTGGAAATACTTGTACAAATGATCCTTTCAAAATAATTTCTAAATGTATCAGTGACAAATTATGGTTAAATCTGTACCTATTGAAGCAAGAAATGACATCTCCTCTCAGATGATATTGTGGCTTGTAGGTACAGTGTTGTTAGCTAGTAGGCCAAGGGCTATGCTAGCTAGCAAGCAAGCAAGTTAGCATGTCTTGTTTGTGTAATTGTGTGATTATTTCAACTTCATTTTTAAATGAATTGGTGACAGATTACAGTTAAATCTGTACCTACTAAAAAGATGGGGTATATCTTTTGGACTACCCAACTAGCATAGAGCTGGCGGGACACAGGCGGACCAGCAGTGGCAGAGCTGGTGGTCCGCCCGGTGATTTGCTTATCATTTAACAGGCGGTCCACAGCCAGCCAAGAGAACCACCGGCAGGTGAACAGTGTTTTAGATCTTGAAAAATTGTTTTTTATTTCATATATATTTTAGAACTAAATTCAATTTTGAATTTCAAAATAAACTTAACTGTTCTTGTATTGTATTTGAATGTTGTTGTAACCACATTTGTGATTAGTCGAAAATATTTTTCATTAGAGATATAAATCTAGAACATAAGCCTAGTATATAGCCTATATGTAGCTGATGGACTAACTGGAACAACAGTACGAGTGCATAGTATTCCCGGGGAATCTCTCTCTAAATCTCTGCTCACCAGCCGGAGGACCGCTCAGCCTCCAACACTGCACAGCGGTCCGCAACTCTATGCTAGCTGGGTATATTGTAACTATGGCTGGGCGATATGGCTAAAAAATTATATCACAATATAAAATAGATATTCTTTCGATACGATATGCCTGACGATATATTTAAATATATATATGACCTGCTGTGACTTGATTAAATCAAGTCTGCTGTATAAACAAATAAAAACAATACATACAAAAAATATTGATTAACCTGGTTATATTTCTGTTTAGAAGTTACAGGTAAAACTGAACTACAAGCAATATGAAATACTCCTCATTTGTTGGATGTTTCTTTGTTTCAGAACACAACCAGCTGTTATCACGATATGTCGATATGGGATATTCTTCTCGATATTATTTTTAAAAATTTGATAATGATAAATATTGAAATATCGCCCAGCCCTTATAGTGACCCGTTTTAAATGTTACAATGTATCATCAGTAACTAGTAACTTACTAGCTTGCGCTAAATTCAACGTCACGGAATTGACTCACAGGGGGCAGATGCAAGTTTGCATTGAATTCTGGACTTTGTGGTATTTCAACTATAAACGGAAATAGAAGAGCCTGAACTTTACTTTAGTCTGTTTTCTGAAAAAAGGCAGAAAAACATTGTATGACAAAAATCACTCTAGGGTAACATTTTTTTAACTATATTAAATAATTGTATTTACTCTGGAATGGTCCTTAAATAGATAACCACGCTTTGCTTTATTCAGTATCACCAGTATCTGTGATATATTTAATATTCTATTATCTTAGATAATATTTACATTTGTTTAGTTATGAAAGTTGGTGTGTCAATTAGTTCTTAACAGTAAAATGGATTATTGCATAGTTGAATTAATGATCATTCAGAAATCAGACAGATATTAATACACAAATGAATTACTATGTTTTGAGTGGGTGGTGCCACATTTTTTATTTATTAAGTACCAGATACTTAATGCAGAACTTAACAATTAATAACAGTCAATAAATCAAATTTTCCAACCGCATATAATGACATGGATCTTGGCAGATGCGAGCTAGGCCTATGGTAATGCAAACAGCCATAAGACAGTTGGAGGGGCCCCAACACTGCACTTTGATTGGGGCCACAAAATTGACAAACCCGCTCCTGCAATGGGATGCTTTGAAGGTTAAGAGTTTGAGAACCACTGATCTGCAATATGATCTACACAGTATAGTATGCGCTGTGCGCAATACAGTATGGGGCATTGGGGACGAGGTTATCCCAGACCGACTTCTGTGTACCAACGAATTGAGAACGCCTTCTGATAAACAGACAACGAGAAATAAAGTTAGGCGATGTAGACTAGAGTGGCTAATGGCTAGGCTTTATCCTATCTATACTAAATAGTCAGAAGGATGATTATACAAGTACATTTCCTGCTAGTCGGAATATCGCTTGGAATTGGACATTATTTTTAGAATAACGTTGGTCAGAATCTCTCTTCTAATAAACGCTTCTAACTTGACTGGCTAAGGAAATCTTCGTATTTAACAGAATATTTTAATTTCACAATCACTACAGGAATTATTTTTGTTTAAACTGGAACGATTATGTTTTTTCCATGTAAAAAGACATGTATTCTGCTTGTTATTTTTGGTCTGGTGATATGGTATGTAAACAATTTTAACATTATTTCTACCTCATTATTTACTTTTCTAGAATGTTAGTCAGTTTAATATATCATTACATTGTATTTCTTGATTTTGAGGTGTGGTAGAAAAGCAGTTATTTGCCTACTTAAGATTGCAGCGTGTTTATTGATCTGGTTTGCTTTACATTCCCAAATATGTATTTACTTTTTAATTTTAAATTAATCGATGATTGCTATAAGATCTTACTTTTGTGTCTTATAGCTGTAACGTTCGCTTGTAATCGCATTTGCCCAATTGTAATGGAGTAACCGTAAACAACGTTATCTGCTTTTCTGTCATGGTGGATTTTCCGTGCCGTGGGGTTGAGACCCTTATTTTTCAAGGAGAAAACAAGAACATATCTACGCGTAGGGTACTGTATAGACCTACAGTATCACCATACCACTATCATATATTAAGTGCTCAGCATATGTCGACCATTATCATTCTAAATTAAACAAGGAAAATAAAAATAATAACATTAAGTTCACAATTTTGAAATGCCCTATACCCGCTAGCCGATCTGGCCTTGTGATAGAAACAAAACTGAAGCGAAAGTATTTAACCCATTAGCTACACGTTCCACCGTTTTTTGACTTGAAAGAGAAAAAACGTATTTTTCAACATATACCAAGGGTTTTTGCCATAATGACTCACATTCATTTTGTTCTTAGTCACTGCCTTGCAGGACAAGCTACATGTTATGGTAGTCAGTAGTTCGAGCCTGACTATGGCTCCTTTGACTTTGCCTGGAACCCCCAGCACGAGGCAGAGCAAATTGTCACAGCCCTGCTCAGGATTTGGGATAGGAAAATTGGGTGATCTACCTTACAACGACGTTCTCCAGCGACTCGTGTAAAGATCGGGCGCCTGACTAAAGTCTTCTATGTTAGATGAGCATGTGAATAAATGTGGTCGGGTGAACCATATGAGTGTCCTTCACCACTCTGTCCCAGGGGTTGTGGAAAAACAGGTTTAGTGGGAATTGGATAAGACCAATTTGAAAGGGGATAAAAAATAAATATATACATATATAAAAAAATATATAGAAATATAGAGACTGTTATTTATTTTTTCAAATTCAACAGACTCAATGTATGCTTGTTTATCAGAGGAAAGTAAATTACAAATGCTTGATTTTCAGTTGCAAAAGTAGCAGTGGGATACTGCTTTGTTTTCAGACTCCACCATGGCTTTCCAATGGCTAAGAAGGATTGTTTACTTTTAAAATATGGCCTAGCAAAAATGTATTGATACATTCAGACAGCATACAGGGGCTATACAATGTTATCTAAAAACATCCCTTGCATTTCCATGTGCAAAACAAACAAGCATTCGTACCAGACCTTGTGTTGTTACCCAAGAGGTCTGGCCACAGATTGGATAGAAGCCAGGTTACTTTAACTCCATTTCCGCTCAGCTCTCTGAAAAAAATTTCCACGAGTTCACAGTCTTCAGCCACAGAGCAGAAGGGGAGGGCTGAGCCGGCAGGAGGAAATGGACCAGTTAGAGTCAAATGACTTGAGAAGAGAAAAGAGTGTATAGTATATTTTTATTGTGGGATTTAGCAATTTTATATGTCTGAAGGGGTGGTCCAAAACTAAAATGATAGTTACACTTTAAGGAGCATTAGGAACTGTTGGTATATCCAATGGCATGTCCATACTTTAGTGAGAAATTACGGTACTAAAATGGGTCCCTGCACGGGACTTGTCTAAAGGTTGTGCTCGCCCTGCAAACTCATTAGATTTCACCGTATAGCTCTGGTTTGATTGACAGCTCTGTCAACGGAACTTCCTATTTTTTAGCAAACCATACTTCACACATTTGTTCAAGAGTGGCTGGCTGCAGACCTCCAGTGCCGTTGCATGCTCCAGTGTCAGGCTGCCTGCAATAGTGAGAACTATTGGGTTTCAAGCTAACTACGTTTAGACAATGAATTTACTTAGATTGTGTATATAATATAAACAATATACTACACATCCAGACTAAAACGGGGGGCTTAAATTTGTTTTTGTATCAATAACAAATTGCAGACTGCAGCTTTCAGTTAAGTGAGTTGAAGGTTAGGGTAAGGTTAAGGTAAAACAACTTTTTTACATTTCATAAACCTACAAGGCTTTACATTTCTCTGACTCCAGAAACGTACACATGTATGATTGTTTTGTTTTGTACAATATACACTGCTCAACAAAAAAAAGATGACACATCCTAGATCTGAATGAATGATCTAATCATATGAAATACTTTTGTCCTTACATAGTTGAATGTTCTGACAACAAAATCACACAAAAATTATCAATGGAAATCAAATTTATCAACCCATGGAGGTCTGGATATGGAGTAACACTCAAAATCTAAGTGAAAACCACACTACAGGCTGATCCAACTTTGATGTACAGTGAACTCTCGTTTTTCGCAGGGGGTTACGTTCCAAAAAGAACCCGTGATAGGCGAAATCCGAGAAGTAGTAACCTTTATTTTTTTTACAATTATTATACAATGAAATATTCCATAATACATTGAAACCAAATAACCAAACCTTTTTACAGGCCCAAGAATTTGTTTTTACAAATAAAAGTACTGTATAAACAGTTTTTTTTTACAAATAACTACTGTACTGTAAAATAATAATTTTAATCATCAATACGAACTGAAGGCTTCAAATTGCGGAGATCAGCACCACCCCACCGCGACCCGAGTCATTGGATTAGAACGGGAGAGAAATGATTATGAAAAAAATACAAAGTACAGTAGGACAAATGTATTTCACTGCTCTTCTGACTGAGCCGCTGCATCCTGCAAATCCGTGAAGCAGCTAGACCGTGAAGGGTGAACCGCGATATAGTGAGGGTTCATTGTAATGTCCTTAAAACAAGTCAAAATAAGGGTCAGTAGTATGGGTGGCCTCCCTGTGCCCGTATGACCTCCCTACATTGCCTGGGCATGCTCCTGATGAGATGGCGGATGGTCTCCTGAGGGATGTCCTCCCAGACCTGGACTGAAGAATGCCCCAACTCCTGGACAGTCTGTGGTGTAAAGTGGTGTTGGTGGATGGAGCAATACATGATGTCCCAGATGTGCTTAATCGGATTCAGGTCTGGGGAACGGGCGGCCCATAGCATCAATGCCTTCCTCTTGCAGGAACTGCTAACACACTCCAGCCACACGAGGTCTGGCATTGTCTTGCATTAGGAGGGACCCAGGGCCAACCGCACCAGCATATGGTCTCACATATGGTCTCACAAGGGGTCTGAGGATCTCATCTCAGTACCTAATGGCAGTCAGGCTACCTCTGGCGAGCACATGGAGGGCTGTGCGGCCCCCCAAAGAAATGCCACCCCACACCATTACTGACCCACTGCCAAACCGGTCATGCTGGAGGATGTTGCAGGCAGCAGAACGTTCTCCACGTTGTCTCCAGACTCTGTCACGTGTGTCACATGTGCTCAGTGTGAACCTGAAAAAAAAAAAGTATTTAGTCAGCCACAAATTGTGCCTGTAATTTTCATCATAAGTACACTTCAACTATGAGAAACAAAATGAGAAAAAATCCAGAAAATTACAGTGTAGGACTTTTTATGAATTTATTGGTAAATTATGGTGGAAAATAAGTATTTGGTCAACCTACAAACAAGCAAGATTTCTGGCTCACACAGACCTGTAACTTCTTTAAGAGGCTCCTCTGTCCTCCACTCGTTACCAGAATTAATGGAACCTGTTTGAACTTGTTATCAGTTTAAAAGACACCTGTCCACAACCTCAAACAGTCACACTCCAAACTCCACTATGGCCAAGACCAAAGAGCTGTCAAAGGAAACCAGAAACAAAATTGTAGACCTGCACCAGGCTGGGAAGACTGAATCTGCAATAGAAAACCACTGATAATCTCCCTTGATCCGGGGCTCCACGCAATATCTCACCCCGTGGGGTCATAATAATCACAAGAAAATCCCAGAACCACACGGGGACCTAGTGAATGACCTGCAGAGAGCTGGGACCAAAGTAACAAAGGCTACCATCAGTAACACACTACCCCGCCAGGGACTCAAATCCTGCAGTGCCAGACGTGTCCCCCTGCTTAAGCCAGAAGATGTCCAGGCCCATCTTAGGTTTGCTAGAGAGCATTTCGATGATCCAGAAGAGGATTGGGAGAATGTCATATGGACAGATGAAACCAAAATGGAACTTTTTTGGTAAAAACTCAACTCGTCGTGTTTGGAGGAGAAAGAATGCTGAATTGCATCCAAAGAACACCATACCTACTGTGAATCATGGGGGTGGAAACATCATGTTTGGGCCTGTTTTTTTGCAAGTGGACCAGGACAACTGATCTTTGTAAAGGAAAGAATGAAAGGGGCCATATACATTCAAAAACCTCCTTCCATCAGCAAGGGATTTGAAGATGAAACGTGGCTGGGTCTTTCAGCATGACAATGATCCCAAACACACCGCGCAGGCAATGAAATCATTGACTTTTTGCATAAATTTAATGTAATTGTCAATATAAGCCTTTGACACTCATACAATGCTTGTAATTATACTTCAGTAAAGCATAGTAACTACTGGCAAAAATCTCTAAGAACACTGAATTAGCAAACTTTGTGGAGACCAATACTTGTACCATTCTCAAAACCTTTGACCACGACTTACAGGTAACCTTGGGAGACATACAGGCTGCTCTGGTAAAAGACGGTGTGGATGTTTCAAGGAACAGAATATGATGATACTCTAACAAAAATGGGCTGCATGGTCAAGTTACCAGAATAAAGCCTTTAATGTGCCAGTACCATAAAAAAGCCTGGTTGCAATATATCTGAGAACACATTTACATACCTCACAGCTTCTGGCACACTGTCATTTGGAGTGACAAGACCAAAATAGAGCTTTATGGTCACAACCATTAGTGCTATGTTTATAGAGTGGTCAACAAGGCCTATAGTGAAAAGAATACCATCCCCACTGTGAAGCATGTTCGGAGGTAGTGTGCGTGTGAGAGAGGAGGGTTAGCATGTGCAATGATCAGAAAGTAGCTCTGATACTCATAATTTAAAGGTGAGGGGAACAGTGTTCAAAGGGTCAGAGTCTTCTGTAGTTCAATACAGTCATATGGTGATGCAAACTAGAAGGAGTTTCAGCCAAAGGAGGTATGGGCTTTTGGGGTGACTAGGGAGATGTACCTACTTGAGAGCAGGTTACGGGTGGGCAGGGCAACGGTGAGAAGAGAGAAGGTACAGAGGGGTTTTGCGTAGAATTGACTTGTATATTAAAAATATTTCACAATCCCTCCTCTGGAACTAATACTGTGTGTCCCACAAAATACACAAACATAATGATAATTTCAATCCTCAGACATGTGTGCCCATCAAAAACTAGATTCAGTCTTACAATCATGAAAACGTTACTACTAATAGAAAAATTAAACTGTGTAGTTGGGTTGGCATATTCGTGTGAACAGTTGATATCACTATTGCATAAGTCCTTTAAGTCCAACCATAAACACTGTTGACTCTTTAGTTATTGTTAACCTGGGATTGAACTTGACATTTTGAGTCAAGTGTGTTCACTCGAAAAGATCTTCACTATAAACATCATCTCTAAGTGTCCCTTTTTCGCCATTGCATCATGTAGAAATATCTAAGTCAATGTATGTTTTCCGATCATAAATTTAATCATGAAGCTGACTCTTGAATGTTTTACTGATTGCTGTTGTCTGTCTTGCAGACTGGTTTCTTCTGTGCATTATGGGAGATTATCTTCTGCCTTCTTGGTCTCATTTATCTTATTCTGTGTCTGTTTCCAGAGGAAGTGTGTGCTTCCTGATGTTAAGGGCTGTAACATCTGGCACAGTGTGGGCTGGAATATGGACTTCCTTCTGATTTTCTCCCCTGTGTGTTATGTGTTGTTTTCCCCTAGTGACCCCATCAATGCATTGGATGGTGTTTTATGTTGTTCCAGTTGTTCTGTGTTTGTTTAGGTTGCTTTGTTGTGTGTGTCCTTGTTTAGGTTCTAGTTCCCGCTCCTACCCCACATGTTAATTCAGTTCCCAGGTGTTTCCGGTTATCCCTCGTTTAGTCTCCTATTTAGCTTGTGTGTTTCTGTCTGTTCCCTTGTCGCTTATTGTTTGCGGTCATTTCGTTTGCAAGCTGTACTGCTTCACTACCTGAAGAAAACCTTGTTTGAGCTGGGAGAGATAAACTACTCTTGTTTTCACCTGCACTTGTCACCTATATCTAACGATTTGTGACAAGGGCAATTTGTGATGGATTCAAACCTTGTCAAGCAACAAGTTGTCGTTCTTTTGAAGTGATTTGGCCAACCTTACTTTCAGGCAAAATTGATTCAAGGGTTCTGCTCTATTCACTGCTGTCCAATTTAGTCTCATGCATTGAGAAAGATTTGTCTCACACGAGGCACTTCTGGAAGAGAAAATACAAATATTTCTGTACACAATCATATTACTGACATAACATACCATGACATTTTTAATCTGTGGCGTTGCTATTCTCATTGTTCTCAACCATGTATAATAAGTCTTGAATTCACCTTTTTCATAAACAAATGTCCATTTCGAGGTTAACAAACAACTGAAATTCTCTCTAAACCTTTCTCAGACTGCTACATTTCAGTGTGTTGCAAAATACATTTGCAAAGAGTTCTGTTCAACCCTCCTGGGTGTTCTTTTGGTCTGCTCCTGTTCAATTGGCTGGTCGCTTCCTCATAATCCTCCTCTTTCTCATGGTCCTTGCTGGGCGTTGACTGCTGCAACTGTCATGGATGATTTTATTCCTTCCATCCATCTCCAATGGTGTCTCTGGCTCCTCCCTCTAATGGTCCAATGATGCAAACTTCTCTCCTCTGCAATAAATATCTCCCTGCTGGAGTCTGTCCTCCTGGGTCCTCAAATCTGTGCATGTTCTACTGAAACACAAACTGTCTTTTGTCTTTTAGGTCAAATAGTCTGTCATAGTTCTTTTTGTTCAAATAGTCTGTCATAGTTCTTTTTTGTTGAATAGTCTGTCATAGTTCTTTTTGGTCGAATAGTCTGTCATAGTTCTTTTTGGTCGAATAGTCTGTCATAGTTCAACTTTCGAAAGCATGTTAAGTTGCTAACTGCTAGCTGTAAGTTTTTGTCTCTCCTTAAGAAAGGTCTGCACTACTTTAGACGCTGCAGCCTGAACCCTACAGTTCCTGTCTGACAAAACACCAATATTTAAAAAATGTTCTCCCTCCATCCCAAAACAGTTTATTTCGTATTCTCATAAAAGATTTCACAATATCACTCATCACAATCACTCGCATATTTGCCAATCATTTCTATTTCACTCCTGGATGCCTATCGCAACCACAAGTGGACAGTCAGTTCTATTCCCACTTTTCGGCCACCTATTGCAGTCTTGAGGCTTTTTATTTTTATCTAAAGATACCTAAAAAAAATGGGAATTCACTCTACCTTGTATTTAACGCTTGCACATTTCACTCAAACACACAAACATCCCCCACATTGAGATGTACACATATTCAGACAAAGACAGTACAAAACACAAAACAGTGCTATGCTGAATTAAACAAACTGCTTTTTATACATAAATTGGCTCTTAATTTTAAAGAGACTTGCCTGCAATAATTGAAAGGTCAAAACGGCCAGAGTTCACATACTTGCCAAACCGGATGGCAATGTTATAGACAACTTCTAACGTTTTCATGAGGGAGATGGAGGTTGTTTTGAAAATGGCATCACCAAAATCTAGAATTTGTAAAATTGTAATTTTTATCAGGGTGTATTTGGCAGCATAGGTGAATGAAGCCTTGTTGCAGAATAGCCAATTATAGGTTTTGGAATGGACATAGTTAATGTGGGACTGTAATGTGAACAATCTTACCAGATAGCTACCCAGCTAGCATAGAGCTGGAAGGACACAGGCGGACCAGCAGAGGCAGAGCTGGTGGTCCGCCAGGCAGTTTGCTCATTTAACCAGCAGTCCACTGCCGGCCAAGAGGTTTTAGACCTTGAAAAATAGTCTAAAGTTAAAAAATACAAGCTTTTTTACTTAATATATATTTTAGAACTGAATTCAATTTTGAATTTTAAAATAAACTTAACTGTGTTTGTATTGTATTTGAATGTTGCTGTATCCAAATTTGTTAATAGTTTAAAATATTTTTCATTATATATATATATATATCTAGAACATAAGCCTAGCCTAGGATATATCCCGTAAACGCAGCCGATGGAATAACTGCAACAACAGTATGAGTGCGTAGGATTCCCAGAGGACCTCTGTCTAAAACTCTGCTCACCCGCCGGAAGACCGCTCATTCGCCAACACTCCCGCTGGCGGACAGCCCTTTAAACGATGAGCAAAAATCTAGCGGACCGTCAGCTGTAACCGCCGGTGGTCCGCCAGCTCCATGTTTGCTGGGTAGGTATTTGTAGGTGTCCACAGTCTAGTTTAGACTCATCCAGAGAGTGGACCAACCTAAGCCGCTGTACAAAGTTATATTATGACCAGACTTAAAAGTATCGGCAGTGGGGGAGGACCTGATAATAATGGGAAGTTTATTCCACAGTCTTGGGCCACAACTGAAAAGGCACAATCACCCTTAGTTTTCATCCGAGTCTGTGAAATAGCTAACAGGAACTGAATAACAATCTCGAAGTCCTTACGAGAGAAGAAGAATTTTAGTTTAGCAATAGTCCTCAGATGAGAAAAGCTACCTTTGACAACAGAACTAATTTGTTTCTTAAATTTTAATGCTGGGTCAAAGACGACAACTACATTTCTAGCAAAAGGGTGCGCACTTGTGGAAAAAGTCCCCAAATATTTCGATAATTGATCAATTCAATTGGGGGAGCCAAACTGTAATGATGTGGGTGCGCCGATGTTGAGAGAGAGGGAGTTCGAGGCAGATGTATTGCAGTTCTTTGGATGATCGTAACCTCACTATTATTACTCAGCTTTCATTAACAGCTAATCGTAATATCACATGCTCTTAACTGTGGCATGGTACACAGATAGCTTAGTATACATACACATTACTCAGCCTTTATCATCAGCCGATCGTAACTGACACTTCCAAACTAATACGAGGGACTCACTTGTCACACCTGAAGCGATCCGCTGTTCCTTAATACAAACACCCAATGGAAATAATGGCAACACCAAATGTTTACTTCAAACAATAATCGACAGCTCTCTGTAGTCAAACAGTCCTCTTTATACTATGGGACAAACACCTAATAGAGACCGGCTGAACGTAATCACTAATTAAACAGATCAGATGTAGCAGAGGTGCAGCCATGACCGGCTTGGAAACCTGATTGCATAGCAGAGAGTGTGCTGTGGGATTCATAATTGGTAATCTGTTTGTTAATCTGGCTTTCGAAGACTTTAGAGAGACAGGGCAGGATGAATATGTGTCTGTAACAGTTAGGGTCGAGAGTGTCCCCCCCTTTAAAAAGAGGAATGACTGTGGCTGTCATCTTTAGGGATCTCTGAGGAAAGTAGAACACATGTCCAGCCATAGCAAAATGCTTATTAAAATTTTCAACTATAGCACTTTTGATAGTGGTGATAGTGTTGCCTAGCCGTAGCACATTAGGCAGCTGGTAAATTGTGTTCTTAATCTCCATAGTCGATTTTAGGAAATAGGCTTCTAATGTTCACGTACAAGAAATCAAGGCTTTTACGGATTCAAAAATCTTTGAATGACAATACCTGAGGGGTTGGGGTATCATTGGGGCTATCGGGCCTGGGTTTAACTCTACATCTCCTGAGGAGCTCGCTGATGGCTTTAAAAACTGGTAATTTAGTGCATTTGGGAAAATGAAAAAAGGGAGCGGATTTTGGAGTATAGTAAAATAAGATTTAGGGCATTGAGAGCAGACAGAGATATTGCCAGTTTAATGTGCTTTGTTGGTGATACGAGTCATCTAGTAATGATGAAAAAGGCTACCTCTCTGGACAGACCAGGTGAATCAGACGATGTCACCAAGAAAATCGGGGGAGGGACCATGAAACTGGGGCATGGTGAATAAAACATCTACGGTATAGTGAGGAAAAGCTATGAAAATAAACACAAACAGCAAAGAGCAAGCAATTATGACAAAAGATGACAATATAAAAATATAAATAAATGCAGTAAGCAGTCCCAAGTATATTACATATTAGCAATAATATACTTGGAATCTATTATAAATATATTACAAGTGTTTAACATCTATTACTAAAATGCAAGTTTCAGATTTACTCAGAAAAGTACTCAAGTAAATGTCAAAGTTAAATCTCTATTTTGTTTTAAGGTCATTTCAGAATAAGTTAACTCAACCTTATTAAATTAGTGGAGCTGAAAAGTATTGGATTTACCTAATTATCTTGGTAATGTTGATCAAAATAACGTGATTCCGTAAGTTGTCATAACTAAATTACTCAAGTTTTAAAAGCATTCACATTATAATCATATTCTTCCTGTGTAGGTAAATGTTAATTTCTAATATGAAATATTGACAGTCTTTATGTATAACACTCTGGTAGAAACCAGAATAGCCAGAGGATGGAAAATTACAATTCTCCCCTCAGCTTGTGCGTCAACCTTACTTCCATAGACTTACACTGTAATTAAGATGCAAAGAAGAGGATGTCCTCCGACCTATCTGATTTGTTAAAATATTAACTGACATGTTTTTCATCCAATCAAAGGATCAGAAGATGAAAATAACTTTACGTCAGTGTGATTGTGGAACTACAGTGATGTTAAAATTATACATTGTTTGTATAGGCAAACATCCAGTCGCCTAGGGCACCAAAAAATTTAAAAACGTGCCCCAAAATATGTAATATAAAACAAATAGTAAAAAGGTTTATAGTAGGCTGTTTTGTGCTGCAGATGAAGTGCAGTGAGCCTTAAAAACTTCTGTGGTTAACGGGAGTGGGCAGGTAGAATTCCTACATGTCGCTGATGCATGAGAGCCTGGAAGAAGCAGGGGGAAAGAGAAAAGAAAAGTGCCGTACTTAAAGGCGCAAGGTAGAGTATTGTACAGTTGTGCTCATTGGTTGGCAGAAAATATGAAATGTCAGCATTGATTTTGACATTATGACTCGTCAAGCAGAAAATCTGACTGTTATGTAGGGATAGTGATCACATGAAGCCATTAATTATCACATAGTTGTTTGGCTCCTTTGTAAATCATGCTGATAACAGAAATTACCCAAATGGCCCTGGTCTAATGTTTACATACCCTTGAATGTTTGGCCTTGTTACAGACACACAAGGTGACATACACACAGGTTAAAATTAGAGGTCAACCGATCATGATTTTTCAAGGTCGAGACCATTTATAGATTATTGGGAGACCAAACAAGTTGATCATCATTAATTGGCAGTTTATTTTTATTCATATTAATTTATGCAGTATTTATGCATTTTTTTATTATTTTAAGAACATTTTCTCATTTGAGACGGCAACCTGGCCAAGATAAAAGCATTGAGGTACAGACAATAAGAAGTTACACATAAAATTACAAGACAAGGAGTGCACAATAAATAGTAAAAACAGAGAATAAAACAGTGAATGTACAATAAATAATACAGTGTGCAGGTCAAACAATAAGGCATTTGTATAAGTCGTGCAACAGATGTCGATACAAGGAGGTAAATGATTGGTGAATACAGTCGCTTGGAGCTGTACAATACAGACAGTTATAAGAAGAAAGAAAATGCAGAGAAGGGGCTGAGGTAGATGGGTACAATTGTTGAGGTACAAAGTGGCTGTGCGTAAATAACACTATGGTAAGTGGCATAATGACCGGGACAGTGGGAGGTGGAGTGTGCAAAATATACAGAGACAGCTATGCTGGTTAACCTTCATCTCTGGCTGATTTTACATTTTTTTAGCCTACGTTTTATACTTCCATACTTGTGTTAATGTGTGTTGTTATATAGGTACTTTATATTACTTTCTTTTTAGATTTATTTTCTGTAAAGCACTTGGGTCAGCCTAGTGGCTGTTATAAATTGTGCTATATAAATAAAATGACCTTGAATGACCTTTACCTGGTTAGATTGTGCAAAGTGCATAACGACAGAAGAGGGTTGGGTGGGATTAACATGTGCAGTGGTCTGACAGTAGATTAGTTAGTAGTGCTTTGAAGGTGGATAGCGGAACGATGCATTCAAGCTTCAGGGATTTTTGTAGAAAATTCCAATCATTAGCAGCCGAGATGGGCTTAGTAAGATTTCTATTTCATATAACTTTTCCTATCAAACATTTTCTAAAACAAAACATTTTATATTGGTATTGCCACAATTTCATTAGTCTGTGCATGATAGTTGACAAATTTTTCACCAATCGGTTTGGTGCTGCACAACTGGAGTAAAGGCACAGATATCTGAGGGAAAAAGCTCTTGATAAATATCTCTGGTTTTCCCTGATTATAATGAAGTCAGCATATGTTATTCTATAGGAAATACAGGTCAGAAATCACCATCTGGCTTAAATTATTTTGGTACTGTACTATAGATGCACAGAAATGCAGAGTTTGTTACTATTGATATGTGACTGATAGAGGGTTGTAATGGACATTTTAAATCATAAAATGTTTATCAAATAATTACGGTATTCCCAGTTAGAAGTAATATGGTATACTGCTCTATTATGTTTAGTTTAAAAAAAGGCCAAATGTACCGTCATAACGGTCTCTCTCAGCCATCCCAGTTCTCCTGTATTTAATACTGACACCCTTGAAATATAACCAATATCCTGGACATTGATTTTGTTGCTCAAACAAAAGATCGATGTGGATATTGGATATCTTCCCTGTAACACACAGCATTGCCTGCAATGTAAACAAGCTCAGTCCGATGATGCAGTGACACACCCACCCACACCATGACAGACCCTTGTAATGAAACTTCTCCTAAGTGTCCTACGTGCAAGCAAAACAGAGAGACTTTATTTCTGCAGAATGGTTTTGTTCAACACACAGTCACCAGTGTCAGAAAGAGAGCAAGGCTGTTGACTCTGTCTCCCTCCTTTAGAGACCCTGTGCTGCTGAATAATTTACCAGAGTAAGTTTTTCTTTCTTGGCAGGTCAGGTGCATGCAGGAGATAAGACAGAATCTTGCAGAAGTGAAAAACCTAACCCACTTAACAGGAAATGACTTCTAATGCAAATATTCAGAGTGCAAAACAGTATACATATGAGTGTAAAGCAACCTATCAAAGAAATATATGCACGTGCAATATATGAAATAAGATTTTCCATTACGCCATCCATCTCCAAATTATTCCCGCTCCGAAGTACAGGCCTCGGTGTAATGCTCATTACTTTGACGATATACACAAGTCCGATCATCACCCCTGGTGAGACAAACCTGTGACTTGTCAGTGAAGAGCACTTTTTGCCAGTCCCGTCTGGTCCAGTGATGTTGGGTTTGTGCCCATACGTGGTGTTGTTGCCGGTGTTGTCTGGTGAGGACCTGCCTCACCTACTAGTCCTCATTCCAGCCTCTATCAGGGTATTGCGGAAAGTCCTCGCACTGACACATCCTGCCGTAATTCGCGCAGTTGTGGTTGCCATCCTGTACCTGTCCCACAGGTGTCCGTGATCGTGAGATGTTTTGATATACCGATCTTTGTTACACATGGTCTGCCAGTGCGAGGATGATCAGCTGTCCTTCCTGACTCCATGTAGCACTGGAGTTACACATAATGGACATTGCAATTTATTGCCCTGCCCATCTCTGCAGACCTCATGCCACCTGAACAGTCCCTGGGACACAAACCTTACCAGAGCAAGCAAAATAATTTGTCCAACACGCAGAAAACCAGGCAACAAATTCTACAACCACTGCTCAACCATTGTAGTCAATATTACTGCTAAAATGGTTGTGCAATATACTGAACCAGCAATGCACATTTAACTACACAGCTGCTTAATAACCATGTGACTACACTGTTGATTGGTGTGCTGCCATCAGCTGATAATGACTGACACACATCTCACTCGGGTTTCCTATCTGAAATTGCTGTGCTATTTGCATGTTTGGCCCCATATGTGTAAAGCAGAATAAATTCATTATCAGGTTCAAGAACTTTATTTTTATAATTTGGATGGGTATATTATTGCTGTATGCACACAGTAAGTGTATGTATACATAAAGATTAAACCAAATGAAGCAACTGCCCATTCCCATTTATTTGAGTTCATGTTTGCCATTTACATTTTACCTTAATAGGCTATTCTCTTATCAACTTGGAACAAAATAGGCAAAGCATGACATTGATTTCTATAGTGATTGGTTTGTCTACAGAATGTGAGTGGAATGGATTTAAAATGTGTGCTATTGCCTTCCACTAAAATTTCCCTCTACGAATGATTACGTAAGTTAGTTTTCCAATATTTTACTTTGCCTACCAAAATTTCTATAAAATTTTAGTGGATAGACTGGCCGGGGCTGTCCACTAGGCATTTTAAATTTCACCTCCATTAATTTTTATTTAAGTCACTTGACTGTGTGCACAGCAGTTTGGGATACCTGGCAGCGCAAAGCTGCTGTGAGAGGTGCAGGATGATAAAACCCAAGCTATAATATGCACATTTTTTAGGAATTTCGCCAGTCGATAATGGTGTTTGCTCCTGTCTGCGGTATCCCTGTGAAAAGTTCCTACCATACAATTGTTACCTACAACCACTGAATTTTTTTTTTAAGTGTTCAAGTAAAAGTGTTTGAGGCTGTTGGTGAACCTCAGTGGGTTTTATCTAGACCAACAATGCACATTTAACTACACAGCTGCTAACACACTTTAGCTAGTAATTAAGTTGCTAGGTTGTGAAATTAGCTGATAGACTCCTTAAAGGGAAGGCTTAAGGCCAATTTACAGTTTTGCGTCGAGGTTACGGCATAGCCTACGCCGTAGCTGGTCGCCAAAGCTGTACCCTGCACTGTACCCTACGCCGTAGCTGGTCGCCAAAGCTGTACCCTGCATTGTACCCTACGCCGTAGCTGGTCGCCAAAGCTGTACCCTGCACTGTACCCTACGCCGTAGCTGGTCGCCAAAGCCGTACCCTGCACTGTACCCTACGCCGTAGCTGGTCGCCAAAGCTGTACCCTGCACTGTACCCTACGCCGTAGCTGACGTGCACCTCTCCAAAAATGTAACTACGCGTCACGGCGATGCAATTTTTGCTTGACAATGTTCATAGATCTACCACAGCCTTGAACATCATACGCACAATGACAAGTGGTGAAATAAGGGAACTGCTTCTGAAACTTAAGTTAGTTAAAGATGCTGTGGGTGAATTTTGTAATTAACTAAAATAAATTAAATATTTTTTAAACCTCCCAGTTTTGGCCTGAATTTCTAATACGCTATTTACATGTACATCATATTTAAGTAGAATCACTATCATGCCTCAGTTAGCCATTAAATTCTAAGTTAATTCGGGTGGTTTTGATATGATATGGGGCAAAATCGTGATCTGCAGTAGAGCACAACTTCACGACATACTACACCATTTTTTAGCCCATTAGCGCAACATTTACAACCAGTGACCAAAATTGCGGACTAAATAAATTTTTTTAATACAATATTTGAGTAAAGAAAAAAAATGTATTACTGTTTTCTATTGTGAAGTCATGTATAGTAACACTAAGCTATGCTATTTCATGTCATGTGACCATGTGAGTTTATTTGTAATAATATTCATGTGAAGTCAATTGTTAAATTATAAACGTGTTAAAGCATTGTTGTAGTGATTCGTGTCGTGGAGTTAAGATGAACACCAATTGCAGGTGGATGCTTGTATGTTAATTAAACACGTTGCTTCCTATGTTGGTTATTACCGGACGAACACATAAATGTAGATAGCCCAAATTCAGGCAACAACTGACACTGTGCTCTTACCCGTGACACAGAACACTACTAATAATAGACCTGGCAATACGCATAAATAAAACATAAATGCAATGTCTACTTACACTTGCAATACGTGGCGAGGGCACAATGTAGAGAGTCCGTAATCACAAGCAAATATATAGAGACATGTGGACAGTCATGCTGAAAGTACTGTGCAGTGGATCAGCAGACTTCGTTTTGATGGAAACGAAAATTAAGTATTGCAGAGAGACGAATAAAAAAACAAAATGCCTCATTGGGTTACAGCTATGGACACTTTTTAGAAGGATCTTATCTCAGCCAGAGTGAGCAAACCAATAAATGTGTCATATTATACAGTTTCCATACAATGTTGCTCATATTTCTCTAATGGTTGGACTCAATATGAGTTTGTGTAATTTACATGTATTGGTTTCTAAAATCAATCCCAGATTGAAATGATAAGTACACATGTACAGTAGGATTGTATCTATGCACTTCAGCCCCCAGTGTTGTCTGTGTGCAAAAACACCCTAAACTGATTAACTTCTGTCCCCCCAAAGGTACCTTTACTTACACGATGTGCTCAAAAGGTAAGACAAACTTTTATTTATCTGCCTATTTGACACAAATGTCTGTCATTTATCTATAGAGGTTGTTGGTTTTCTGAGTATAGTAACAAGGCTGGAAGTGGAATCTTCAGATGGACTGGAGTTTGAATTAATAAGACCATATTCTACAATGGTATAGGAAGTTCACACCCAACAATACAGACGAGCTGAAGGCTGCAATCAAATTAACCTGGGCTTCCATAACACCTCAGCAGTGCCACAGGCTGATTGCCTCCATGGCACAACACATTGATGCAGTAATTTGTGCAAATGGCGCCCCGACCAAGTATTCAGTAGGGTGAAGTCAGCAAAAATGGGCCACTTTTTGGTAAAGGGCTTATAATACCATCAACTTAGCTATGCATGGGATCTAATGTAATTTTTCTGCCCTGCCTGCCTAGAAAACTCAGACTCTTGTTACAAGTCCACAAGTGTTGAAGCAACAATGCAAGATCAGTTATTGTGATTTGCTGTAAAGATATTAAGAGAGATGATGCTACAACTTTATTTGGCCCATTTTACCTGACGGCCCAATTTAGCTGACTTTACCCTACATTAACATCTGTTTCAGAAGGTCCAGAGTTCTGTATTATACATTAATATTTTGAGATACTGGATTTTTTATTTTTGAGAGCTGTAAACCGTAATCATCAAGATTGAAACATTATTTGTTTCAATCTTGATGATTACAGCTTACAGCTGTCAGTAATAAAGGCTTGAAATACGTCACTTTGAGGGAAATGAGCCAGAGGGGTTGATGACTGGAGATTTTTCTCCACAATCTGCCACATGTCCAAGTTATCCTACAGTGGGATAACACAATTACAGCTCAGCCTCTAAAGATTAAGTGGCCCTTTATACACAGTGACCTGCGCAGTAGCAGTGGGTCATCACTACAAGCCTCTCTTGATGGTGAAGCAAACAGCATGTCATCTAAGTTAGAGAGGAGGGTGCCACATCCTTCTTAAAATATGGTTTGATAATAAGACTGTATTTTTAATTTCATGTAGATTATCTTCTGCAGAATGTTAAATTCAAACTCTTTTTATTTTCATAATAAAGCTTGCTTCCCATGTGGCGCTAGAAAGCAGCTTGTTCAAGACATGGGCTGGACCTCACTTTACACATGCAGAAAGTTGCTCTGTTGGGTAAACTCCCCCTTTATCTTTGTAGCCTGGTTTTCATTATCACCAACAGTTACAGTATCTGGTCTACTACATGGTGATTACTTAAATTCCCTAGAACATTTACAGTATTAGGCAGGACTGCCTTTTATTACTGTGCTCCAGAGGCATAGAATAGCCTCCATTCTCTGTTTCATCTGCAGAGTCGGACTGCCCATTAGGGAGATCAATAGGATTATAGTTGAAAATTAGCCAGCTGGATAACATTAGCACATTTACAGAAATGATAATGAATGTATGGAAAGCCATTTTTGTCAATATTAAATAAATAAATATGGCTATGAAATAAGTCCTGAAATAAATAAATGACACAATAAATATATAAATATTTAAATATAAATATATAAACGCAGTCCAATAAAATAAATAAATTGTTTTTTATTTCATAATGGTGTTTTTCAAAGGAAACCTTTTATATATTTCAGGGGAATTTT
>JACXGM010005709.1:0-28720 GCA_016801145.1 Umbra pygmaea
ATCCAGATAGATACATACGGGCCCATTGTTTGCTCTTTTAGAGGCGCGCTAATAGAGGGCGGAGTATGCGCTGATTGCGTAATGGGTATCGGGTTTGATAAATACTACGCTAAATGTGGAAGCATAGCGTGCGCAATTACCGAACTCGCATAAACAGACGCAGCGTAAACTGCGCTTGTGTTAGTAAATCAGGCCCTGAATGTTCCCAGAGACACCGTTGGAAGCATAGTTCGTCAGTTCAAAGTTAAGGGAACAGTGGTTACACTATGTGGACAGGGCAGAAAAAGAAAGCCATCAACGGATGCAACTGATTTCTGAGCTGGCAGGTTACGAAAATTGCTTAAATGACTGCTGCAGAGCAACCAAAGTGCAGTTTCTCAAAAATGTAAGCCTCTAGTTCTCATCTTTGTCTTGTAGCTAAAGAAAAAATAAAATTCAGTTAAGTACAGTAAAACGAAGAATGTCCAGTAGAGTAATATACACTCACCTAAAGGATTATTAGGAACACCCGTAAATTTCTCAAAAATGCAATTGTCTACTCAACCAATCACATGGCAGTTGCTTCAATGCATTTAGGGGTGTGGTTCTGGTCAAGACAATCTCCTGAACTCCAAACTGAATGTCAAAATGGGAAAGAAAGGTGATTTAAGCAATTTTGAGCGTGGCACAGTTGTTGCTGCCAGACTGGCCGGTCTGAGTATTTCACAATCTGCTCAGTTACTGGGATTTTCACGCACAAACATTTCTAGGGTTTACAAAGAATGGTGTGAAAAGGGAAAAACATCCAGTACGCGGCAGTCCTGTGGGCGAAAATGCCTTGTTGATGCTAGAGGTCAGAGGAGAATGGGCCGACTGCTTCAAGCTCATAGAAGGGCAACTTTGACTGAAATTACCACTCGTTACAACCGAGGTATGCAGCAAAGCATTTGTGAAGCCACAACACGCACAACCTTGAGGTGGATGGGCTACAACAGCAGAAGACCCCACCGGGTACCACTCATCTCTGCTACAAATAGGAAAAAGAGGCTACAATTTGCAAGAGGAACAGTTGAAGACTGGAAAAATGTTGCCTGGTCGATTTCTCTTGAGACATTCAGATGGTAGAGTCAGAATTTGGCTTAAACAGAATGAGAACATGGATCCATCATGCCTTGTTACCACTGTGCAGGCTGGTGGTGGTGGTGTAATGGTGTGGGGGATGTTTTCTTGGCACACTTTAGGCCCCTTAGTGCCAATTGGGCATCGTTTAAATGCCACAACCTACCTGAGCATTGTTTCTGACCATGTCCATCCCTTTATGGCCACCATGTACCCATCCTCTGACGGCTACTTCCAGCAGGATAATGCACCATGTCACAAAGTTTGAATCATTTCAAATGGTTTCTTGAACATGACAATGAGTTCACTGTACTAAAATGGCCACCACAGACACCAGATTTCAACCCAATAGAGCATCTTTGGGATGTGGTGGAACGGGAGCTTCGTGCCCTGGATATGCATCCCACAAATCTCCATCAACTGCAAGATGCTATCCTATCAATATGGGCCAATATTTCTAAAGAATGCTTTCAGCACCTTGTTGAATCAATGCCACGTAGAATTAAGGCAGTTCTAAAGGCGAAAGGGGGTCAAACACAGTATTAGTATGGTGTTACTAATAATCCTTTAGGTGAGTGTATACTCTTGCACAGTAGAATAAATACAGTACAATTATTGAACAGTACAATAAATAAATGTTTGACAGTAAATACATATTTAGAGTATTATCCAGTAAAGCACAATATAGCATTGTAGAGTACTCTACTGTATTGTCCTCTACTATGGTAGACTGTAATGTCTTGCAATTTACTTGTACTTTACTGTACTAAAATATGATGCAATGTAATCTACTATTATTAACTGAATTGTGATGTACTCTAGCATACCTAATTGTTTTGTACTGTATTCTGCTTTACTGTACTCTAATGTGATCATCTGTTCTGGATGTTTCCACATTGTACTGTACTACTGAATAGTACTGTATACTGAGCGTGCAGGGGCTCATGATAGTCAGCCGAATTGCAGGGGTTCTTTGGGAAGATCTCCCAACACAAGTGTTACTCAGTTTTCTTTCATTTTGTTACAGATGTGGTAGCCAGTGTAGTAACAGAGTGATGTATTAAGTGATGCATTTTACTTGATAAAAAATAAATGTGGCTAATTACTGTATGTCATCTGTCCCTATTTGTTGTCAACCACAAACAGCATTGCTAAACCAAATAAAATTCTGGCTATGCGTAAATGTAGAAGGGATTCAGATCTTCACTTGTTATTTCTGTGATACAACATGTATTTTCTCAAACTAACAGATGGCAAAGTATTTTTGCAAGTCAAAATAGGAATGTTGATAGGCACGTTGGCGGGGGCCTTAACATCAAAAAGATAAAAGATTGCAGAGAAATGTTTTGATGGTCATCCGATTTGTTTTATAACAGTATGTAATTTGGTGTAATGATGCCATAGCTTGGCATGTTATATTGAATCATTTTGCTTTGTGGAAAAATAATAATTAGCTTTTATAAAGTTACCCCGTTTTTGGTGTATGGCATGAATTTTTGCCATATTGGCAAAATGTGTGTTTTTGACTGGTCATTTTGATTTCCAGAGCAGCACAAGTTTGGTAAGTTCAAACAATGAATATACAATTGTACAAATAAAATCTCAATGCAAATAATTACAATATTAGAGCAACACCAAATTACACATTTCACAGGAGAAAAAAATGTATTCATGATAAAATTACATGAATTATAATACTGCTTAATAAAACATGTTCAAATGTACACCACACTTTAATTAAGGTGTAAATATGAGAAAATATTCAAATTAACTCAATTTAAATTGTTCCTATTTTGAAAACCTTATTTGTTACTGATCCAGCTAGGCGTGTCGAAATAAAAAAAGAGTCAATTTGTGCTTGTGGTTGTTGATCATATTTAATTTCAGGGTCACAGTGACATACAGACTTGAGACAATATGCCACTGTACAGATGTGGAGCTTTTCAGAGATGTCATTGTAACAGTCTTAAGAAAAATGGCACAATGCTTAGCTATGCCGCTCTACCATCTTTGTCTCATCTTTGTCTGACACCAGCGGTAAGATCAAGAATTAGAGATGGTAGAAAAAGAAATAGAGAAATAGAGAAATTACTTACTTAGGCACATGTCCCTCAAATGCATAAGTCTTGTTGTCCCAGTCATCTGGATCTGGTGCGTAGACCTTCCCCAGTACTGTAGTCGGCATCCTCCCTGTCAGCAAAAGACATTGATGTTGTTCAGGATTGTGTGTACTGTATGCTTGTGTCACCCAGTGGTAGTCAAAAAGTGTAGTGTTGTCAATCAAGTGTTCTGAGAACTGCATGTTACGTAGGAATGATTCATGTGATGAAGGCCTTCATAATAACTGCAAGGCAACAAGGAAAAATGTGTCTGAAAGAAAGTAGTCAACACATTACCCCAGCAATCTTCACAGCACTTCACCGAGGTGAACATGCTGCATTGACTTGTTTTGTCAAAGAAGAACTCTAACCCTACAACAGATAGTCAACCCTGACAAGAACAGAAACTCAGTTATATCTAAGGCTTCTCTCTTAACATCTTCTATAAAGATGCTAGAATGATAAAACTGATATTGCTTCTTTTCATGAACTCCAAGCTGAAGCAAAAACTTTCAAGGCCTGCAAATAGTTTTGAACTGAGGTTTTTCTTATCATTCACACAATTATAATGCTTTGTGTTGTTTGTTTTTCCATTGCAGTGTTGTGCATGAATGCACGTTATGGTATATCGATCATGGCAGTGAGCTCACCTCTGTGACTGTTAATAAACATCTCCTTCTCTCCGGCCTGATGGGCATGGTCGTTCTCGTCTCCTATGGTGATGGTAAGAGTGTTGGTAACCGTCTTGGGCGGGTGGCCGCTGTCACTCATGATGATCGGCAAGGGAAACTCTTTCTGCCTCTCCCGGTCAAATGCTCTCAGAGCCGTGATGGTGGCCGTACCGTTTCCATTGTCCAGAAGGTAGAAGTCGTTGCTGTGGTGCAGCTCCGGCGGGAGTTTGAAGTAGAATGGTGCTCCATTCTCTACCGAGTCCTTGTCGACCGCTCTTAGCAGAGTGGTGGTCTGGTTAAGTTGCACCAGCTGGGGCCCGGCGATGTTCTCCCACACCACTGGTGCATACGCCACCTCGAACTCTGGCCCATTGTCGTTCACGTCCAGTAGAGCCAGCTGAATGGTGGTGCTGCCCGTCAATGCCGGGGAGCCATGGTCTGTAGCAAGGATGACCAGGTGATGCTGCGCCACTGTCTCTCTGTCCAGAGGGCTGGCTATAATAACCAGGCCAGACTGGTCAATAGAGAACTGTCTCAGAGGGTCTGACTCTGGGAGGATACTGTAAGTCATTTCCTTGTTTTGCCCCGAATCCGAGTCGCTGGCTGACAGCCGGGCCACGCTGCTACCCACGGGAACATCCTCGGAAAGAGGCGTCGGCGACTGGCCATGCGAGATAAAGACAGGCGCATGGTCATTGCAGTCTTCTATTTCAACAATGCAGTGGATGAGGCTGGAGAAGTCCAGGTCTTCCACCTTCAGGGTGAGGTTGAATCGCTGCTCGCTGGGCCTCTCGTAGTCTACTCTTTTTCGGAGCCTCAGGGTGCCTCGCTGCTCTTGCCGGTGGCTCACCACATAGAACTTCTGCTCTGGGTCTCCTGCCACCACGCTGAACGTGAGCTGGGCATTTTCCCCTGTGTCTTTGTCCTCAGCGGATAGATCCAGGACAGCAGCATTGGGCTCACTGCTCTCAGGAACCCTGGCCAGACAGGAGTGGTCCATAAACTTGGGTGCGTGGTCATTGACGTCAGTCACCCTGATGGTTGCTGTGCCGGTGCCCATCATGCCACCCCCATCCCTGGCTTCCACCACCAGCAGGTAAGTCTCCGACAGCTCCCGGTCAAGGCCATTCATTGCCACTGAGATAGTCCCAGAGGATGGGTTGATGCTGAACATGTCCGTGCCGCCACTCTCTGAAACAGCATTTCCCACAATCCTGTAGGAGAGTACAGCATTCTGTCCCACAGCCGAATCATCCAGGTCTGTGGCTGTCATCTCCATGACAGAAGTTCCAGGGGCAGAATTTTCCGGCACGTCGCCATGACAATCGGGGGCACAGGCAAAGATGGGGGCATTGTCGTTGATGTCCCACACGTTGATGATGACGTCAGTGAATCCAGTCAGACCTTCGCCACCCTCGTCGGTGGCCAGGACCACAAACCTCCACACGGCACGTTCCTCCCTGTTTAGAGTCCTCTGAGCATAGATCTTGCCCGTCACCTCATCAATAATGAACTCGCTCTCGGCTCCCTGCCCATGGAGGGAGTACCGCAGTGCTTCCTGGTCAGCATCCTTATCTGGGTCGGTAGCGGTTACCTACAAACATCAAAGAGAATGTGAATTTTTTTTTCTTCCTCAAATCCGCAGCAGCGCTAGGTGCAATAACTATTTTTTTTTCATGTAGTTCAGTGCTGTTTAATTATTGAAGCTTGCTGACTTGAGTTCTCTATCGGGTTAGTTGGAATGCTAACTTCACACCTATCTGCTCTGCACGGTGATGAACTCTGGATAACTGGCTACGTGGACAACTTTTACTGTTCTCACCTCAGCATCAGTCAGTCCCCAGGCAGACCAACATGTTTCAATGTACCATGAGATTTGCAGAGTGCAGATACTGTGAACCAATTCGTTATTGGAAGGGGGAAGAACTGCTATAACTCGCTTGCCAGTAAGATTCCATTTTGTTTTGAATGATGTCATCTCTTGCAATTGAGTCTGAGGATGTAACACCATGGATACTGTAGTGTTTGTAACCCCCCCGATGTACTGAAGCACAGTGACTCACATTCAGACTGACATGAACATTGAAGGAAAAGCATTAAAATGCTAACCAAAAGTGTAAATGTCAGAAACACATTCAAGTCTCAGTTTATATGTGTTGACAGATAGAGTAGTTAGAATGCAAGCGTTGGTGACAAAATAGTCTCATGAGATTTCAAATTGCTAAGGGGAAATGTAAATGTTATGATATGGGGAGACATTACACATCTAACACAGCTGCTGTACATAACCTCATTGTTCCTCATTAGCTACGAAAACACAAGCAACATTTATTGTTGTCTTGTGTTTGATTATATATTTGCTATGCTAGGTTACATACTGTACATGCGTGACGATGACTAAAGAGGAAGTCGCTACATCCACTTTGCCTCAAATCACATATATTTAAATCCTGGATGGTCTGTCCTTCATGAGCTCTGTCTATTTCTCTAGACACATTACCCAATAATGTTTTAAATGCATATTGCCATAGCTCATTTGCGTCTACAGTTACAATAAAGTGACATTTCTTATAAAACACAGTGGAAGTGTTTCGCAGGTAGCCTACCTGCAGCACAAACACAGGCGAACCATCTAGCTCTTCGGTTACAGAGCCGTAATACTCGTTGACCGTGAAGACTGGAGCCTCATCATTCTTGTTGACCACGTTTACCATCACATCCGCATAGTCCTCCCACTTCCCATCGGACGCCAGCACCAGCAGCTTGTACCGCTTGTTCTGCTCGTAGTCCAGGGGCTGGGCGATAAAGATGGTGCCCACCTCTGGTTCTACGTCAAACACGCCACCGGTGTTCCCGGACGTGATCTGGTAGCGGAGCTTAGCATTGGCTCCTAAACAAGGCAAACATTCTAATAAATCTTTTTACACCAAATCAAAGAAATGACATCCAGGGGATTGATCAGCCAAACATTGCAGGAGGTTTCTTTGTTTCCTCCTTGACTAAGCAATTGTAATGATTTAAATTTGCTAAATGGCAATTATATTCCAAATCCCGAACCCAATTATAGACAATACTTTCTGGAATCTCAATCAAATCCAATACATTACAAATTAAGAGAAAGATGAGAAATCTCCAAAGACAGAACATATTCAGAGCTTATTTGCAACATGAAAGTGAGGACCCCAGAGCAGAAAACCCTAAAACAGAGTATTTTGTTCTGTTGGCAGTGCTAATGAAACATTAGAGTAAAATGTGAAGAGAAGGCTTTCCAATTTAGCATCCTCTCCCTCTTCAAACTGCTGAGTTCAAATCCCAGAGGAAGCAATGCATACAGCAAGCAACAAAATGTAAATAAACAAAACAAATAAACAAACACAACACAAAGTTTATTCCCATGTGTGTACGATAAAAAGGCCTTCCCGCGTTCCCTGGGTATAAGCTGTTATGCTGACATTGGTACATTGGATAGAAATGATCTTCTTCCACTACCAGGAAGTCTTATCGGCAAGGACAAAGACTTCTCCCGGTCTCTCTCTCTTCCACTCTCCCATCTCTTTCAACACATCCTTGGTTCCCTGCCTCCCTGTGTGGTGATAATCTGCACAGGGGTGTCGGACCATCAGCATAGCTGGCCCCGCGTGGATTCTTTATTACCCAAAGTGGTGCGTAGACTGTCCCCTCACGCGTAGCGCTGTGTGTAGAGATGGCAGTGATGGAGCTGACTCCCAGGCCAGCCCCATTTGTCACAACGAGCTGGTTGGCGCTCCACAGGCCTACGCGCTCCAACATGATAAATGTCTGATAATATGGAGCTAGCGCCCCCCCTCCAAACACCCCTCACTTCTTCGCTCCCCCAAGCTTACTGATAAAGTGCCCTTTCTGTGTTTGCTAGCCACCGTGGAACCAGAGGAGATCGTCTGCTTCGAAATGGATTAATTGCGCCGTGGCGTTGTGAGCTAGAGCTGAGCTGAATGAACACGAGGCGTGTGAATAAACGTTAGTGTGTTAGTCTAAGATTAGAGGGATGGGAGGGTATGGATCGAGCCCACAGGATGACAGTTACTAGAGGTTGGCAGCATGAGCAAGGAGAAAGAGATAGAAACACATGGAGAAAGACATAGATAGAGACTTAAAGAGATGTATATATACAGCTATGGAAAATATTAAGAGACTACTGTAAAATCATCAGCCTCTGGTTCTAATATTGATAGGTATATGGGTAAAATTAATTTTTGTTTTATTCCATAAACTACTGACAACATTTCTCCCCTTGATTAAATAACTATTTGCAGTGGGCTCTTAATATTTTTCCAGAGCTGTGTATTTACAGAAGAATAAAAAATGGGGAAAAACCAATGCTGTGAGTACGGGTTTCCTGACCTTTTGAGAGTTTCTACGCCTATTGGCATGCTAAGAATGATCTTGCTAAGTTCAAAGCACTCCGCATGTTGACATTATGTGGGTTACATATATAAAATAAACTGATATGTACTCCGTACACGTAATAGTATCTTGAGGAGCAATGACTCACGTGCAATCAATATCATGAAATCCATGTGAAATGTATTTGATAAAAAATTGAAAAAAAACCAACGGCATCTCAACCAAGCCTTGGTAACATAGAGGTCATGACCTCAGTGGAGGTGGGAGCCCTTGTACCCTCTGGCACGTGGGTGGAGCCTTGACGGAGCAGGAGTGAGAGCGAAGTGGCTTATTTTCTCCCACTCCAGCACATACCTTCATCCTCGTCATTAGCACTGACAGTGAGGACGGCAAAGCCCACGTCTGCGTCCTCGTCCACGTCGATTTCGTACACCGTCTGAGCGAAGACGGGCTTGTTGTCGTTCACGTCGCTGATGAAAACCCTCACGTATGCCGTGTCTGAAGAAAGGCGAGAGGAGAGAGAGAGGACAGAACAGTGAGAGATTAAACACCGGGCCTGCTCTTATTCTGTCAACCTGAACACATCCTACCCCGCTCGCTCCCTCGCTCTGCTTTTTATTCTTCCATTTCTCTCTGCATCCTCCCATCTTCACCCCCAATCATTCCTCACATCTCTCAGTCTTGTCTCTCTGACTGTTTTTCCTTCTGGATCAATCCGTAGCTAGAATGTAAAAAGAGACCCTTGTTGCATTGCGTTGGGGTGTGTGTGGGAAGGAGGAGGGGCTGTCCCAATATACTATGCTGCCTTTGATATGAGTATCAAAAGGAACATAATTTGCAATACACTCGTCAAGATGAGATCAATTATTTAAGCTGGTTGCAGAGATAGTTTATAGATTAACTCCAACATAATGCGGCTTGGCAGCCAAATAAGCCACGAGCTCCCAACGATTCATGGCATTCTGAGTTCGAGGGCAGCAACGAGAGAGGCAGTGACACGTTACTTCACCACTCGTCATATAAACTGTCAATTCCATGAGGCAGATTATATTTCCCCGCTAAACCACTACTGTTTCGTCAAAGTTTACAATCCAACCTCAATACTTATATTATTGTTCAGTTCACTGCATTACCCTACTTCTGGGTTTCTCCAGTTCGATTCAATATACTCCTTGGGGGAAAGCAGGGATATTTATAGTGTATAGAGACTCATTGTACACGCTAAGTAGCAAAGTGCCATTCAGGGAGTGCTGTCCGTCAAGCTCAAGCACCCAAGTCTCCAGTCCTGAACGTATCTCATTTAATATTTATACCACTGCAAATTCAAACTGAGCATCGTTTTTTTTACTCCTTGACCTTTTAAATATTTTAGCTGTGTTTACACTGTCAGACATGTCATTATCATCTAATCTGAGTGAAAGCCACTTTTAATAATCGATGACGATACATATGAAGAATTCATTCTCAATAACACCCTGTTTTCTTGTGTATCAACAGGAGCACAAGGCTTATCTGCAGAAAGATAAGCATAGCTGATGGGAGAGAGAGTGAAAAAGAGAGAGAGGCTCTCACCACAATAGACAACAGTTGGAGCTCAGTCATAAATTATGCCTTAAGGCTTCCAAGGCCTGTCGGAAAATAGAAGCCAAATGTTTTTGGATGCATTCTGATGGTGCACTCCTAAAGGTGACTCTTCAGTCAACGTACAGTATGTAGATAAATAGGTATGGGTGGAGTCTTGTTTTCTGAGGCACAGACCCTGAACACCTCCAATTTGACAACAGCATTCATTGCATGTTTACTGGCATTTCGTTCCATATTTTCTACTGTCTTACTTGGTCTCTTATAATGAATCAAGTAGAATTTGATCAGAGCTTTTGACTGTGCAAATGACATCACCATTCTTCTATGCTGTAACAACTCCACCTGCTCCACCCCTCCACTCTGAGTCGCAACGAGAGACACAGACCGAAGGCACCCTAATCACCTCCACCACACCTGCAGCCCATCACCTCATCACCACCTCTATTTAAGCTCTGGTTCCATGCTGTTCTTCATGCTTGATCGTCATTGTCTTTATTACATTGTGTCTTAGTGTCATATTTAGGGAAAAGAGTGATCAGCTTGAAGATAAAAGCTTGTCTGCATGAACATTTCTCTAACAGTTGCTGACCAAGTTGTCCAACCTTTGGTTTGGTGAAAAAGTAAGTGTTGATTAATCAATTGCCAATGAATAAATGAAAACACAAATTTTTTTCTTCAGAATCTTTCTAAAAAATGAAGATAGACACTTCAATCTTAATGAACATTCACCTAAAAGGAGCTGACCAAGTTGTCCAACCTTTGGTTTGGTGAAAAAAATTGGTATTGATTGATCAATAGCCAATAAATCAATGAAGACACACATTTGTCATTGTTTCTTCAATATCTTTGTCAAAAATGAAGACAGAAACTTCAAACTTGGACAGCGGAAAGGCAGGACGTGAACCAGTTTAACTTAGCCACAAGTTCTTCTGACCCGAGGACAGCGGGAGTGAAGGCTATGGAAGGGAAGGCGGCAGCGCGTTGGTTTAACTCTGTTGCGGGTCCTTCTGATCCAAGGAAAGCGGGAAGGCTACGGAAAAGCATCACTGAAACTCTGTCATGGGTTCTTCTGACCCGAGGACAGTGGGAAGGCTATAAACGGGAAGGTGGCGGCACATTGGTTCAACTCAGTCATGGGTCCTTCTTTTGGCCAGTTTCTCCACTTTTTCTTTGCACTACCTCTCAAGCTCTGTCAGGTTGGATAGGGACAGCCATTTTCAGATCTTTCCAGAGATGTTCAATCAGGTTCAAGTCTGGGCTCTGGCTTAGCCACTCGAGGACATTCACAGAGTTGTCCTGTAGCCAGTCATTTGTTAACTTGGCTGTGTGCCTAGGGTCATTGTCCTGTGTGCCTAGGATCGTTGTCCTGTTGGAAGATGAACCTGAGGTCCAGAGCGCTCTGGAGCAGTTTTTCATCAAGGATGTCTCGATTGCTGCATTCATCTTTCCATTGATCCTGACAAGTCTCCCAGTTCCTGCTGCTTAAACATCCCCACAGCATGATGCCACCACCACCATGCTTCACTGTTGGGATGGTATTGGCTCAGTGATGAGCGGTGTTTAGTTTCCTCCAGTCATGACGCTTGCTATTCAGGTCAAAGAGTTCAATCTTTGTTTCTTCAGACCAGATAATTTAGTTTCTCAGGGTCTGAGAGTCCTTCAGGTGCCTTTTGGCAAACTCCAGGTAGGCTGTCGTGCCTTTTACTGAGGAGTGGCTTTCGTCATACAGGGCTGATTGGTGGAGTGCTGCAGAGATGGTTGTTCTTCTGGAGGGTTCTCCTCTCTTCACAGAAACACTCTGTCAAAGTGACCATCAGGTCCTTGGTCACCTCCTTGTCGGAGTTCACAGTGCTTCAATGCTGCAGACATTTTTCTGTACCCATCCCCGGATCTGTGCCTCAATAAAAGCCTGTCTCAGAGGTCTACAGACAATTCCATGGACTTCATGGCTTCATTTATGATCTGATATGCAATGTTAACTGTGGGAACTTATATAGGCATGTGTGTGCTTTTCCAAATCATGTCCAATCAACGGGAGTTACAAAAGGTAGACTTCAATCAAGTTGTAGAAACATCAAGGATGATCAATGGAAACAGGATGCACCTGATTTCAATTTTGAGTGTCATGGCAAAGGCTGTAAAAAAACATGTAAAAGTGTTTTTTTGTTTTGTCTTTTTAATAAATTTGCAAAGATGCCAAACTATTTTCACATTGTGGTACTGGGGTATTGTTCGTAGAATTTTGAGGAAAATAATAAATTTCATCCATTTTGGAATCAGGCTGTAATTGATCAAGGATCAATATGAACCCTTCCGCTGTCCTTGGGACAGAAGGACTCATGACTGGGTTGAACTAATGCGCCGCTGCCTTCCATTCTATAGCCTTTCCGCTGTCCTTGGGACAGAAGGACCCGCGACAGAGTTTCAGTGATGCTTTCCGTAGCCTTCCCGCATTCCTTGGGTCAGAAGGACCTGCAACAGAGTTGAACCAACTCAGCACCGCCTTCCCTACCATAGCCTTCACTCCTGCTGTCCTCAGGTCAGAATAACTTGGGGCTGAGTTAAACCGGCTCACTTGCCGCCTTCCCACTGTTTTTGGGTCAGAAGCACCCGCTACTAAGTATCAGTGATGCTTCCCATAGAGACAATGTAACAGACACGTGGATCAATCACAGAGAGAGAGAGCGAGAGAGAGAAAACACCCATAAAAAACACATTAAAAAACAAAGCTTTTCCGGAGAAGGTGAGCGCTAGCACACACTGCGGGGTGTCATGTCAACAGCAAAGCATCCCGAGACTTGGTCTGCTCCTCTCAGCAGATAGTACATGAAGTTTGAATTTTCTATGTTCCTTATAGACAAAAACATTCAAGAAACACTGAAAAATGTGTGTTTACGTTGATTTATTGGCTGTTGATCAATCAATACCTAATTTGCTCATCAAACCAAAGTTTTGGCCAGCTGCTTTTACAAGACTTTACATCAAGTTTGAAGTTTCTGCATTTAATTCTGACCAAGATATTGAAGAAATACTGAAAAATGTTTGTTTTCATTGAATTATTGGCTATTGATCAATCAATAACTAATATTTTCACCAAACCAAAGGTTGGACAACTTGGTTAGCTACTTTTAGAAGAATGTACATCAAGTTTGAAGTTTCTATATTCATTTTTGACAAAGATTGGAAGAAACAATAAAACATGTGTGTATACATTGATTTATTGGCTATTGATCCATCAATACCTAACTTTTTCAGCAAATCAAAGGTTGAACAACTTGGACAGCTCTTTTCCGAAGAATATTAATCACAATTGAAGTTTCTAACTTTAATTTTGATCTAGATATTGAGAAAATAGTCAGCTAGGGTTTTTGGTATTCAAGCTGATTACTCTTTTACCCCGGTCCCTAAGTGTGACGTGGAGGCTTAACGTAGATACGAATGTGAATGTCTGTTGAATATTGAATTTAAAACTGATTTCACCTTGGTCTTGTTTCTAGTGTTGTTACCTGTTACATAACATCTATTGTGGGTAAAGACATCAATGTTTCGCCAGCGACCACCTCCTGTCTTCTACCTCACCAACGCATCACAGAATCAAGCATCAAAGTATGGAGGCAGCAGGCGATCCCCGAGGGTCTCCTGTGTTGTCAATAGCAATAAGCAGTGCCTGGATCCCCACCAGCAGCTACTAGCGCAACATAGCCCTGCCATGCAAGTCGTCCTGCAGACTCTCAACGTGCTACGGATGCTGAGCGCTCTGGTGAGTTTTCCCGTTTTATTCCCCTATTGACTCGATTCAAATATCAACTTGTCTAAGAACTTGTGATTTTTTTATATATAAATGTGTTTACAAACGTACCTTGACACCTGTGATTCCACTGCCAAATTCTTAAAAACTTGGTGGAAACAGTTCTGGTGGACGTTACTGCACTCAGTATGCCAATTGCATATTCCCACCAAACCTTGAGACATCAATGGCATTGTGCTTTTTTACCAAAATGCACATTGAAGTGTGGCCTTTTACTGCCTCAGGCACAACATCCCGCTACGTAAGGATCATGCTGTTTAATCAGATTTTTGATATGTCACACCTGTCAGGTGGATGGTTTTTCTTGGCAAAATATATACAGTACGAACAACAGGGTAAACCAACCGGGTGAACAATTAAATTGAAGAAATGTTTTTTTTTTACATTAATAAGGACTTTGAGAAGGGAAACTTCTGGAAACGTAAATGTTAGTGCACGAAACATAAGACCAAAGCTTTAAATGTTGTGTTTATGCATGGTTTTGTGTAAATTACAGTGTTTAGCAAAAATGCTACTGTAGAATATTTAATAGAGCACTGTCACTGCAAATTCACTGGTTGTAAATGACACTGCCAGAGCATGGGATTATAAGATGAATAGTGCAAACTTGTTTAAAGACCTGTCAAAGGCCTTGCGAGTAGCAAGTTGATTTCATTAGCCCTAAGTGCTGAAGCCTGCTTGTGCTTTCAGGACTACCTTTTTAAAAGAACTCAGAATACTGTGAATAAAGAGGCCAAATTAGTATTTTTAAAAGTGCATTAAACTGGCACCACAGATCTTGAATATATGATATGGGTAAGTGAAGGAAGAAACCAAAGCAGCAGTGCAGCTGGATTTGTAGTTATTTATGAGCAAGAAAAATGGCAGTAATGGCAAGTCTACGTAATAAAGTGGGTACAGGAATACCCAAAAAACAAATAATGCCAAGGTTAGGCAACAAATTATCTTAGTACAGGAACACAGCATACAGACCCACAAACAAACAATGAAGCAAAACAACCTACTAACAACAGTATATCGAGGGAACAATTAATGAAACTGATCAGTGATAAAATTAAACGATGGGCCGGTGTGTGTGTCCATATAGGTTGATGGAGTCCTGGATAAGATAATGAGAGCTATGTCTGAAATGTCCAGAGGGAGGTGCTAATGTTTAATTCATGCTGTTGCTCACACATTTGTTTATTTACAATTTACTCTTGCAGAAACCTTGAGCATATCTCACATTACTTCAAAGCTAAACATTTGAATTAAGAATGAGATGAGGCCGAGGTGATGGGGTGGAGGTTGAAGTGGGTAGAGTTTGAGCGGGTTGAGAACACTCAGTGACCACATTAGCAAGGATCTAACTTGGTCCATACAAAAATGTAAAAATGTGAAGACATTTTGTCATTTAGGCTTTGTCACCACCTGGTATGGGAACACCAATGAGGGGGAATGCAGAGCACTACAGAGAGTTATCCGGTCAGCCAGTTCATCATGGGGACAAAACACACCCATCCAGGAGCTCTATATCTCACATGGTGCTGAAGGAAGGCCCGGGGTATCACTAAAAGAACAAACTGTTCCATCTATTGCCACATGGTAAGTGGTACTGGAGCACCAATGCACACACTGATTGACAGAAGGATGGTTTCTACCCACAAGCCACAAGACTACTAAACAGCTGAACTGTCACACATCCCTATGTATAAACTGTATTATCCTGCTGCTCTGCTGCTCTAACGATCCCTTTGTATGCCTTAGGCATGGACATCAAAAATTATTCTGTTATCCTGCTGCTCTAACAATCCCTTTGTATACAGTAGAGATTGGCATCGAAAATATTATTTATTCGAATAGTATTCAAAAACAATGTTGGGTATCAGGAAATTCAAAATACACATTATTAAATATTATATTCACGGCATTTGTTCAGCCTGAGCACTAATGAGCACAGGAGTACAGTAGGTGTCCTTCTCTTATAACGTCCGTTCAATGGCTGTGTTCGAGAAGAGCAAGCGCACAGAAGCAGGAGAAATTGAGTAGCAGTGGTAGGTATGCAAAAAAAGGCTACAGAACTTAAAGCCACTAGATATCAACTCAATACATTGTCTTTCGTCTTTTGAGAATTCTGGAACCAAGTTAGCTAAGCTAGCTAAGTAACCTATTATGCTATTGGCATAAATACAGTGCATCCGGAAAGTATTTAAAGCGCTTCACTTTTTCCACAATTTGTTACACCCTTATTCCAAAATAGATGAAATTCATTATTTCCCAAAATATTCTACAATCAATAGCCCACAATGACAATGTGATAGAAGTGTGTTTAAAATCTTAGCAAATGTATTAAAAATAAAAAATGAAAAAAGCACATGTACATGGATAGCAACGTGGCAAGGTTTGCTAGTCTGACCTTCCTACTCCCCTACCCTGTGCAGTGTATACCATTTTCCCCCACTCAGTGCTGTGGTTCCGGGTACAGTCCATGACAAAATTGTGCTTGTAGAATAAGGGTGGTTCTGCACTATGCCATGCAGAACCCCCCCCCCTTATTTTATTATGCTAATAGAACGGTTTGCATTGCTAGGGAAAGTATTTGCAGCAAATTATATCACATATCATTGTCTCTATATTGGAACATGTTGTAATTGGCACAAGTCATTTTTTAAGATATTCTGATAACACAGGATTGGTTAGGACTAATATTTCAAGCATAGCTTCTGAACTCGTTTAAACTGCATGTACATTTCTTGACGCACAGAGGTGGAGTAATAAAATCAAAATAATTTAACTATGAAAAATCATCTTGTGTTTTAACTGTATTCTTAATAATGCTGCTACTGTATGTTCATGCATAAAAAACAAGGCATCTGTAAAGGCAGCTGTTATCCCCCAATTTTGCTGTAAATGTGGAAATGCATTTAGATCTTCTTGAGTGATACGAAGTTGTTTACATGTAAACTACACAGCATATTCTCCAGTGTTGTCACGGTGTTTCATTGGTGAGATTAAACGAGACAGGCGCGAAGGAATTGCAAACTCAACAGTGTTTTAATAACGAAATACTCTGGTAACTCTGGTAAATCAAAACTGCCACGCAACTCAAAAGCAATGAAGTCCATAATCCAGCCCACTCTGGGCCGGATGTGACATAGCCCCCCCTCTAAGCCCACCACAATGGCGTGGCCACCACAATGGACCCGGGGTCAAGAGGGACAGAGGGCCCAGGATCAGGAGGGACAGAGGGCCGGGGTCAGGAGGGACAGAGGGCCGGGGTCAGGAGGGACAGAGGGCCCGGGGTTAGGAGAAACAGAGGGCCCGGGGTCAGGAGGGACAGTGTCTAGGAGAGTGTCACAGGCAGGGTGTCTGGGAGCCCCATCACAGACAGGGTGTCTGGGAGCCCAAGTGGTTGTCCAGACGGCAGCGTCGGTGCAGGGGGTCCAGACGGCAGCGGCGGCTAAGCGGGGGGTCCGGACTCCTCCGTAGCTGTGTCGTCCTCAAACGCCGGAGACTGAGGGCAGGCTGCTGGAGCCTGAGGGTAGGCTGCTGGAGACTGAGGGCAGGCTCGGAGAGCGGCCCGTCAGCCATCTTGTGGAGCGGCCCGTCGGCCATCTTGTGGAGCGGCCCGTCGGCCATCTTGTGGAGCGGCCCGTCGGCCATCTTGTGGAGCGGCCCGTCGGCCATCTTGTGGAGCGGCCTGTCGGCCATCTTGTGGAGCGTCCCGACGGCCATCTTGTGAAGCGGCCCGTCGGCCATCATGTGGAGCGGCCCGTCGGCCATCTTGTGGAGCGGCCCGTCAGCCATCTTGTGGAGCGGCCCGTCAGCCATCTTGTGGAGCGCCCCAAACATGGTCTGCAGCAGGCGGGTGAACTCCCTGTGGTTGGTCAGAATGGGGTGGTCCGCCTCCCACAGGGCCCCGGCGAAGCCACGAGCCCCACCCTCCAGCCGGGAAATAGAGAGGACCACCAGGTCCGGATGGGAGGCTAACCTCCTGCCTCCTCTGTAGACCCCTAACCAACCCTATTCCGGGCATGGGATCCCTAATATGTGACCTAAGGGGAGCCCTAGGGGAGCTAGCCTGAGAGCTAGGGAGGCCAGCCTTAGTGCTAGGGAGGCCAGCCTTAGTGCTTGGGAGGCCGGCCTGTATGCAAGGGGAGCTGGCCTGGATGCTAGGGGAGCTGGCCTTGATGCTAGGGGAGCTGGCCTTGATGCTAGGGGAGCTGGCCTGGATGCTAGGGGAGCTAGCCTTAGAACTAGGGGAGCTAGCCTCAGAACTAGGGGAGCTAGCCTCAGAACTAGGGGAGCTAGCCTCAGAACTAGGGGAGCTAGACTCAGAACTAGGTGAGCCAGCCTCAGAACTAGGGGAGCTAGCCTCAGAACTAGGGGAGCTATCATTACAACTAGGGGTGCTAGCCTCAGAACTAGGGGTGCAAGCCTGTGAGCTAGATGTGCCAGCCTGTGAGCTAGGGGTGCTAGCCTGTGAGCTAGAGGTGCTAGACTGTGAGCTAGGGGTGCAAAGACAGTTTGTCTGGGAGCGAATACTAGCCTGGGAGCTAGGAGAGCCAGCCTGTAGGCTTGGGGAGCTAGCCGGTAGGCCTGGGGAGCTAGAAGAGCTAACAGGGGTGGTACTCAGACGGGGAGCCTCACCTTGAGGACTACTATCCTGCACCTGGGTACTACAGGGCCTAGCTGGAGAGCTAAGGGGTTTAGCTGGAGAGCTAAGTTGGGAGAGTGGAAAGCTAGGATGCATGCTAACCTGAGAGCTAGGTGGAAAGGTAGGCTTAGGAGCTAACACTGAAGCTAGCATGGGAGCTAGCACTATAGCTAGCCTGAAAACCAGAATGGGAGCTATGTGAACTAGCAGGGGAACAGAGAAATTTAGGAGGGCCCCTGACACTGGTAGGGAACTGACAAACCTCAGGAGTATGGAATTTGCAGTCCTCCTCGTCCTCTCCCGAACTGTCCTCTCCACCATAGAGGTGTTTTATTGTGTCCCATTCAGCGACCCTCAACATCCCCCCGAGGTATAGCCCCGCAGTGGCATCCTCCTCCTCAGTCCCAGCGTAGTCCTCCCTCTCCTCTTCTTCCGTGTTGAAGGGCTCCTCGTCGGAACTATCAACGTCCCACATGCTAGTCAGGTGGAACCACTCCGCAGGCTGCGCTCCTTCGACTATTACCCCTCCGAGGGAGAGAGGAAAGCTCTTCTCGGATCTGCGGTTACTCCTTTGCGGTCTTTCGTTTAGGTTGTTCGTTCTGTCACAATGTTCCATGGGCGGGATGAAAAGAGACAGGCGCGAAGGAATTGCAAACTCAACAGTGTTTTAATAACGAAATAATCACATATGGCAGAAATTCAACCAAGGACACACAGGGAAGCAACTCAAAAGCAATAAAGTCCATAATCCAGCCCACTCTGGGCCGGATGCGACAAGTGTTAAGTGTTAATTTAACACAGGAGAATTTGCTGTGTACAATGTTGTTTTGAATGAGTAGGCACATTTAGATGAAAATGTTGCACTGACGGAAGTATCATTCCTATTTTGCACCCGACACACAGTGGACTTTTTCCTCCATAGACACGCGTCGGTAAATTAGGGAATGAACTTGCACTCCTGGGGGCGGTTCAGCGAAAAGAGGAAGCGCGATCTGGCGCAAACTTTTCATGGTGCTATTTTGTAGTTTCAGAAGACAATTCCGCCACAGACCAGGAAAAAACTAGTCTAAAGTCAGTGGCGCGTTATTCTGATGCTATTTTAAGGGCGCATGCTTGGCCATAATGTAGCGTGTGCACACACTTTGCTTCTCTCATCTACACAGACAGAGCAGTTCCCATTTTTGCAAATTAAAAAAATTAAATAAAATAGGCATAAATCTAGTGTACACATTTACCCAAAATATTCAGGCAGAATTTTTTGCACTGATATACATCAACCACAAGGGAACCCATTCAATCAACATACAAGTCATTTGTGATGCTAATAGTAAAATCATCCATGTCTTTGCGAATTACCCTGGCTCAACCCACGACTCAATTATGCTGGCAAACTCTGCCATTTCTGCCATATTCGAGGGGAATCCGGTGAAGGGGACAACGGCTATCCGTTAAAGATAAGGCTGATGACACCATTTATGATGCCAGCAACAGTGCGTGAAATGCTTTTTAATTGAAAACACACACAAATATGCAGTTTAATTTAACAAACATTCAGCATACTGAAAATGAGCTTCAGGTGTTTGGATAGGACAGGAGGCACTCTACAGTACAGTCCTCAAAAAGTTGAAGCATTCTTTGTGGCTTGTTGTATTTTACACAACATTTCCATGGATCATGGATGTGTTGATGACATAAATGAGGAAATATTAGAAGACTTAAGGAGACATGATTGAAATGCATGTGCCGTTGACACTTAACCCAAATGCCCCAGCAGCAGATTGGGAGGAGAGCTTCTTAGACAGAAGAGTGAGGTAAGGGAAGTAATCTTGGTCTAATGTTGGACTACCTTGCCAAAATATCGCCGTGCATTCATACCTTTGTGATTCAGTGAGAGTGAGCCCAAAACATCGGAAAGTATGTCTTTGTAACATTTCTTTATTTACATTTTGTAAAAAAGAAAAATCAACAGCAATCCGCCGTTATAATAGCAATTCGCCATGGAACAAGCGCGCCTGCTCTTAAAGGGAATGTGTGATGGTTAATTGCACGTTGTGGCCAAACCACACCTATGACTAATGTAGCTACTTCAGACCTACCCATTTTAAATTTGAGTCGAGCGCAAGAGTCATTTATCCCACTGGTATAATAGCAACAGCGCCCAAGATCCGCTCACAGTCTTGTGTTTCACATTTGATTCTTGCATTTCAGATCATTAAAATCTTGTGTACAGATAGTTATTTTAAGAAAACTACATTTTGTATAAAATTCCTATTTAAATATATGGGGGTTAGTCATTTTTGTTCTCTTTTCAAACCTCCAGCAACCTCCGTGTCTGTTGAGCTAACTTATACTGGCCTTACCTGAGTTTGGCTGCCCATGTTTTCCAGGTCGGGCAGACTCCCAGCCATCCACTGATTTAACCTCCAGTAGGTAGGATCCTTTGGATTCACGGTCAAACACTGCCTCTGTGTAAATGGAGCCTTGCTCAGGGTCAATCCTGAAGTATTGATAGTCTCCACTGCGATCAGTCAGCAGAGAGTAGGAGATCTAAGAACAATATAGAGAAAGAGAGAGAAGAAAGAGAGGAGAGAGGAGAATGGAGGATCAAATTCAAGATGGGGCGTGGAGAAAGAGAAAAGGTTGTAAACGTTGATGAAGAGGAAAGATCACTGGAGATACACAAGACAATAATAAAGATGGATATGAAAGAATGAAGACAGCAAAATCCAATCAGGACACATGGCTTATTGAAACAGAGGAGCCAGGTCTAAACTCTGGTTGATTCATTTGTCTCTTTAATGGTGTGAACGAGCGCGCACACCTACTTATTTAACCAAACTTTAATGAACTACTTGTGCCCAGAGACCTCATTCAAACCAACAGCCTGTGACCCTCAGTCACAATATATTTATATATCAATGAAACAAATCAACGTTGATATAACTCGATTTAAAGCAGGAGCCAGAGGTCTGTTCACTTAAGAATAATTAACTTTATTTCAATATTCAAACAGAATAAAAGCTCTTTCGACCAGCAATGAATGGCCTTCAAAAGGCGCGGGAAGCAGGTATTCAGCTAAATTCACTGAACTAAAGGACTGAAATGGCACAGCTTGGAAAACTAACTGAATCCCACAGGGACAGAGCAAAAATAAAAGGCTGAATTAAAAGCAATGGCGTATTAAAAAGCTTAACAGGGTCAATTTATGGATAAAAAAAGTCAAACAAGCGTGGAAAATAATTATGTTTAATATTCACGCCCACAAGTGACAGTCATTATCTAAATGTGGAACTGAACTGCATGGCACCTATGATTCAGATTGCATAGGCAAGTGCAAGCAATTAAGCAGAAAAGGACGTTGTGCCTGCAAAGAACTGAGTACGTTTTAGGCAACCCCCACTTGCTGAAGCCTGGGCATTATGGGAATTCAATTATGAGTCGACTACTGGTTCTGTTGGTATACATATGGGAATTAGTGTGTGTTTGTACAGTGTATATATGTATATATAAAAAAGATCAAGACAAATATGTACAAAAATAAGCAGGAAAGAGACAATGCAATGTATGTTCTTGTGTATTTGTGTTGTGCGTACGTGTTCGGGATGGTGCCTGCCTGCAATTTTGCATCGAGCTTTCAAACACTTTTTGAAGTGTGACCTTGAGCGAGCTTCAGTCTCATGTACTAGTGTATGTTTTCCACCATACGTTGCTCTATGCTCAGAAAGTCTAACAGAAGTTTAGATTCTATGGTCAGGCTATACTGTAGGAAGCAGACCTTCACAGAGGAGTGCTTCCCGCTGTACTGTGGAATACAGATGGGGTTTTTCCCATCTACCTTAGGCACAGTGTAACACTCTATGGTGAAATGAAAGAAATTGCTTCTGTGGGTTTACACTTGAGCGGTTTTGGCTCTTATCAGGCTACATGGTGATGGGCTGCACACATGGATGTACTTTGGAAACCGAGGTTGACGACACTCACTCTAGAATGCCGCATACGCTTCCATGCGTTGTTGTTGTTTCATCCCTTAGAGAATGCATAGATTCGGGCGTCTGTATTCACAGTGTTTCCGAATATGACTGCTGACAAAAAAGGATGAGTCATTTCTCGTCTGTTTTACTAAAGCCTTTCCTTACCTTTCCATTGAGTCCCAGGTCTAGGTCGTTTGATGATACCTGTGTGACAAACGTCCCTGCCTCCGCGCCCTCGGTGACCGATGCCTCGTAGATGGATGAGGTGAAGAAGGGCACGTTGTCGTTTACATCTAGCAGAAAGTAACACACACGTATTATCCGCCATTGTTTAGGTTAGTATTTTCTCACTGAAAGGAATCTATAGGGAGCATTGGGATTCACACAGATGGCTGTAGAAAACAGGATGAATGCGGCCTCCACCCTATGCCTGTTAGTCTCTGTGGCTAAACATTTGTTGACAGAGGCGAATGGAGACCTTCAAAACACTGGAGGTGTATTCAATAAATTCAAAAGGCACTCAAGAGCGCTCCCTCTTTTCCACTATTCATCCGGTTAGTAATACAACTTATTTTTCTCCTGCTTCGGCAAGAGTAATAACACAAACAGCTTGTTAGACAGAGTTGTCTCTGTATGAAACGCGATAAAATGCATTGTGTGAATAACAGGAGTGCAATGAATCTTAGGATTAATCTTAATGACAAACTGTGAATCAATTAGCTGTTTTGTATTGATGTTCACTTTGATTAAATGCTATTCAAGCAAAGAAAAGATGTTAATTAAAGTGAATTAATAAGAAACCGCTAATTGGTTCACTAATGTGTAACGGTGAAAATATTACATTTTCAGCAACACCGCTAGCTTTGAGGATAGCAAATATCTAAACATAGTTGTTGGAGAAGGAACTTTCACAAGAACTTTACTAAGGACAGTTAGTCCAAAATGGTAATGGCTAAAATGCATCTAGACCTAATCCTGTCCATTAGGCCTGCACAATTAATCGTTATAAAATCGCGATCTCAATTCACCCATGTTCCCGATTTGAATTTTAAATGACTTCGATCTTAATAATCTTTTATTTTTTTGCACAGAAATGATGTTCAAGGAGTTCAGATAGAGCTTGTATCAGGGCCAAATTTAGTTCAATGTTATATGTCACTATTTTTGGTAGCCTACTATACTTGAATGGCCAGTATGTACTTTATTTTCTTTATTCATTGAAGCCTCAATGTTTTCAGGCTTGTGGTGATAACTAGGCCAAATGTCACATTTATCAAGCTATAATCTGCTACATATTTGATGTTGATCAGCCAATTCAAATATAGAAAAGTAAATGGTCCTACATATCCAGAAGAACACCAATATTGCAGGTCAAGAATGTGTAATATGTATTACAAATGTCAATATTTTACGTCTCCAACCCAAATGAATTAGCTAAAATGAGAGAAACAGGTTTGTGAAAGTGAATGCAATATCCGCATTGTGTTCGCATTTGCACTAATATTTGCAGACGTTTTGTGTAACATGAGATTATCTGTTTGAAGCAGAGACTGGTTTGAAGTGACTTTCTCCAAACAGGGATAATGACCCTATCATTCTGTTACGGTATTTTGTTTTATTATAATCGGTACACAATTATATTTGTACTATCAGTTTAATCTATTGAACAAAATATAAATAGGCTACAGCCTACATCGTATTTCCTTAAAGTTATATTACTTAACGACAATATGTCAGAACTTCCACTATTTTGTTCACCCAGAAGTGTTGCAAACGACATTCCTTCCGGAAGGTTTATTAATTTGTGCGACACTACAGTATGCAGTGACTAGCCTAATAAATTACAGCCTTCGTTCGGTCCTGTACTTAAATGTGCGCGTTTTTGTGAGGAATCTAGTATATGCACCTATAATTTTGCAAATGTTAGGCTATGAAAATAGCAATGAAAAAAGCAATTTCGTATTTCGCCATTTGAACTCTACTGGAGAATTGCTGAGGAAATAGAGTTGTGATTCTACAGTTTTTTTCAATAATTAGAACGCGCTCCGTCTGTGGAATGATTATGCATTTTAGGCGGTATTGTGTGCAACAAATCACCTCATATTGCAGGGAAGCATTATCCCATTTAATCGCTTTTCTTTTTTTATTAGCAATAAATACAGTTGTACAGCTTTATAAGCTGGTCTCTGAAAGAGGAAATAGACGGTCGTTATCATCAATATGAAATATATGCATAGTGCTGAACTACAGCTACATTTCCATCGAAACATTTACGTGAATCAGATTTACCAGTTCGTTGGTATTGTTGTTCCAATTGACATGGTTGAGCAATATAACTGTTTTCCATCTATAAACAACTTTGTACGGTAGGCTACTATTCCCTCTCTGGTATAGGCCCATCTGTAGTTCATATGTGCAATAAACATTACACTTCGTGAGAAAAAAAATGGTGGCAGATAATCGTGATAAAAATTCAAAGCAAACATTTTGTTTTGTGCAAAAAATATTTTTCCCCAAATCGTGCAGGCCTAGTGTCCATGTATTTATTTTAACACCAAATATCTTAATGCGTGAATTAAACATAATTCTCCATCCTGTCCTGTCCGCTTCACAAAGCCTTTCAGGTTTTCTTCATCTGCTAGAGGACTGAAATCTGGCTCACTTTTTCACAGTGATAAGAACAGAGGAAGAGTGTGGCAGTCTACCCATGTTAATGCTTTCTCTCTGCTTGAAGACCAATTCTCATGAATGATAGAGAAGTAGATCAGTTACAGGGAGTGGGGGGGGGGATTACAGGGGATTACGATGGGGACGAAAACTATTTTGGGACAAGGGGGTCAAGGGTGCACATGGTACATGGTCAGTGGGGCGAACATCACCTGGGTTTTAATAAAAATGTTGAAGAAACACTAAACAGGACATGATTTCTGGAACCGAGTTGAAGTTTGGAGGGAGGAGAGAGAGAGAGAAAGAGATAGTGAACACTAGGCTTTCAGTTTTTAAATAGGAAATTATACGAGAAGGTAGACCTGCCCAGACTCACCTGTTATGTTCACGTAGACTGTACTGAAGGCTGCCAGTGGGACTGCAGCCACATTCTGAGCCCGGACCCTTAGTATGAAGTTCCTGGTTGTCTCATAGTCCAGAGGCTCAGCCACCAGGATGGAAGCAGAGCCGTCCTCACGGTTAGGGGTCAGGTAGAAGCGTACAGGCATGTTGGTCTCTGGCACCATCCCATCCTCCAGGTTGTAGGTCACTCTGGGGTCCCCCAGTGGGGAGGTGGCCTTGATATTCTGAGGTTCCGAGCAGAAGAACAACCTTAGGAGTCAGGGTTTCAATCCGAGCAAAATAATAGGCATGCCAGCTTTTAAAGGGAATGTTTGTGTTGATTACCACTCGCGACAAACACTCCACATGCTGTTTCAAATGTAATTTGCCTTTAAAAGCAGTGATGCTTATATCCTGTGTTTATTGAATCCAGGCCTGACTGTCAACCTTTCCTGTGACTGCATGTACTTTCTATTCTGCTTGAGGCGAGACTTCCTGCAAAACAAACAGTTCTACAGATCAATTACAAGCCACTGGGGCCTATTACATCTACACATAACAGTAAAATAAACATTTATCTTCCAGATCGCTTAGAACTCCAAAGGAAACCTTCGCACTCTCTATTTCTCTCTCTCCTCGTTCATAGTCTCTCTCGAGCGCTCTCCTGTTTTCTCCTCAGCCAACTGTTCATCTGCATTTTTAATAGCTTATAACAGATCCTGAGGAAATTCAGCAAATTAATTTTCTGTGCGTTCGTAGGAAGAAAAAGAAAATCTAAAAGTTAATAGCCATGAATAATCGAGAGCTTCTGATTGGCCAGAGCTGAAGCGGCCGCTAATGAAGCGACAGGCTTAAAATAGAGAAGGCAGGAAAATGGATTTGGACACTGGGAAGGGCAGCAGTTTGAGGGGTTGGGTCAGTAGTGGCTGGAGGATGTAGGGCTATCCCTGGAATCAAGTGCCAGGGAAAACAAGGATGGAAAAGTCAGAAGGATGAGTAGCTGAACCCTGAGGGATTTATCTGCTGTCTCTTTTTCCGTAGACCTTAATAACTTGGTGCCCATACGTCGGTACAGTGCATTATAGTACAAATGTACATCAATCATTCAAATGTATTTTATAAAGGCTTTTTTACATCAGCAGTTGCCACAAAGTGCTTTTACAGATACCCAGCCTAGAACAGTACATGGGCTGTAATGGCGGGCTTAGTGTAGCGAGCGTACAGAGTTCTGGTTCGTTGACAGTTGAATCCAAGCACCAATGCGATTGTGGTGATTACAGTTCTTTGGGGGACTGAAATTATGGTGTTAAAAAGCTAACTGTATTTGACTCTGCCTTAGCCAACTGAAACATAGTGGAAATCAAAGGTCAAATCGTGCATCTCATCGAACCGTTGTGCTTCTCATCACACTGCTTGCTTACCCAGGACGTTTTTGTCTGCACACACATGTTGGAGGGGAACACTTTCTTTGACCAATAACCACGATTGCACTTACAGGTGCCAGACCACATTAAAGCCAGATGATCCAGTTTGGGTGGGCAGTGTTTACTGGTATTAGAGACCATGGAGTCTCTCAAAACAATAAAGAGTGCAGAGGATTGTTAGGACACTCAGTAGGCTACTACAGTTTGATTTGGCACAACAATAAACACCATACATTTCTTTTTTCTTTTTACAATTTTAACAATTTTAATCCCCTCAAACATAATCCCATTCCCCCCCACCACCCCTTGATACCAATCCCGACCCACCCACGCAAAAATTTCAGTCTCTCGATGTGCAAAACAGATAGAGACATACCCCAAGTGACTTAAAGGCTGTAATCGCAGCAAAAGGTGGCACTACAAAGTATTAACTTAAGGGGGCTGAAAAAATTTTGCATGCCCAATTTGTCAGATTTTTATTTGTTGTTGCCTCTTCACAAAAAAATACAGTTTTATATCTTCATGTTCGAAGCCTGAAATGTGGCAAAAGGTCGAAATGTTCAAGGGAGCAGAATACTTTCGCAAAGCACTGTATGTGTAAGAATTTGTTAGACCTATTTTAGGGCTTATTACGGTAAGTAGAAAGGACGGAGCAGATAGCCCAAATTAATTCAGCCTGCTCGGTGAGGTGTGTTTCACCATTGGAATGTAGCAGTTATTATTCGGGAGCCGGCAATTATGATGGTGAGAGCAGCAATTAAGGGAGGCAATGTTATAATTTTAACCTATTATCAAATGACCAGTTTAAAATTGACAATGAATCCAGCTTTTTCATAGAATGAGTAATAAATGCTGGAAATTACCTGCATATGCATCCTGCAGTGTAAAGTGTGCTTCGTTGGCATAGTTTATTATTTGGGAGCAGCCAATTATGATGTCAACAGCAGCAATTAAGTGAGGCAATGTTACAATTGCAACCTATGATCAAAGGAACAGTGTAAATGGTGCTGTTTCCCAAACAGCATTTTAGCGTTGTAAAATGGTGGCATAAACCTTCTTGAACTTACGGCAGTGAAATGTAGCCATGGAGGGGCTGGATAAAATAAATGATTATGAGGGCGTGTCAGGCATCTCTGTTATTTCACTGGTAGAGCATTACAATTTGAATGGTTGCCACTCATTCATTCAACAGGACGAGGTGGAACTGCTTTTCATATACAATGCAGAGTTCGCAGTCTTTCTTAAAGAGGTGGTTTCATCTTACATGTTTCACCTTTAACGTTTGATCAAACAAACTCATGATGCTTTCATCTGCTTTAAAATGCTGGGAAAACACAGCGTTTTCGGTGGTTCACAGCCACAAATACCTCTTTCAAGTTACCAGCCCCGTTTTTGTCATGTGTCATTACGTCCTACCCTCCCCTAAAATCAATTTTCCCTAACCCCATGTGCAGAACAATGCGTATAACCTGTCACGTTTTATGTCCGCCATACTTATCCTAATTTATATTTAACTTACGTTTAAGTAATTTAGCAGACGCTCTCATCCATAGTGACTTAGTAGTAAGAGCGTACATTTTGATGATATCTTTTTTTATACTGTCCTACCCTCAGGTAACATCTACGCCCATCAATCTTGTTCGTTAAGGTACAGTGCCTTGCGAAAGTATTCAGCCCCCTTGAACTTTTCGACCTTTACCACATTTCAGGCTTCAAACATAAAGATATGAAACTAATTTTTTGTGAAGAATCAACAACAAGTGGGACACAATCATGAAGTGGAACGAAATTTATTGGATATGTCAAACTTTTTTAACAAATAAAAAACTGAAAAATTGGGCGTGCAAAGTTAATACTTTGTAGCTTGGGGTATGTCTCTATCCTTTTTGCACATCGAGAGACTGACATTTTTGCCCATTCCTCCTTGCAAAACAGCTCGAGCTCAGTGAGGTTGGATGGAGAGCATTTGTGAACAGCAGTTTTCAGTTCTTTCCACAG